>JABSTL010000651.1:0-31164 GCA_013759095.1 Fusarium sp. NRRL 29148
GAGGGAGTGAGTGATGGGGGGAGGAGATGAAGGGGGAGGGAGCAACAACGTTCTTTGACATGCAGAAAGCAGCTCGGGGCTTTCTGGGCGTCGCGAGCACTCAAATATCCCAAAGAAAGCAAAGAACGCAAGCGAGCCTCGTAGGTGTCTCGAATCAGCCAACTTCCCTTCATCCCGCGTCATTTTCTTTCAGCTTGAGACTAGCCACATACTAAGCCGTGATGGAATCACAATTCCCAGACATCGTAATAAGCTAGGGTGAGCATATCATAGCAGGTGATGGGTGGACAGGGGTCACTTTTACGAATTATTGGCAGATTGGCCACACACTCTGTGGATATGGTTCAGATCTAAATGATGAAGTGAGGAACTAGGAGTAAGCAGTCCACCAACGGGTCACCCCCTCGTGATGTTGATCGTGTGTTAGATGAATGGAGAAGTCCGCGGACGACCAACCGAACCCGAGAAACAAGAGTACGCAATGTGCCTCTCGAGTCAAGGGATGGGAACTGTATGAGGTGTGCCGAGTCTGGCTTTCCGGTACACTCCGACATCTCCATCTTAAATTGAAGGGTGTATCTCCTACTGCTCTTTCAGAACGTCAGAGTTGTAACAAGTCTCCTTTCCAACTTTTCTTAGTCTTTCATCCATTTCATTATGAAGTTCTTTGGGCAATCCGTAGCTCGGGAAGAGCTTCGAACCATTGGAAACCACTCTTTCACATGGACCAATGATCACATTGCCAAGTCTCACACAGATCCTCTCCGTCACGAATGTGATGAACTTGGAGCTGCTGCTGTCAAGGAGATCCAAGAGATCCACGCTCAGCAAAAGAAAGAAGGCCATCAAGTCGGCAGACAAGACTTGTTCGAAACACTTTCTCATCACCAGAGCCAGAGCCAGGTGCTTTCTCAGCTTTGGACAGAAGTTCATACTGTCCCCTATTGGGTTGACTGGGATCAGATTGCCCGAGGGCAGAAATTCTTCTACCGCTATGCCCTCGCGAACCTCATCGGCTTTGCTTTTCAAGGCTTTGTTGGTGAGAACTCTGCTTCTACCAGCGTTGTCGAAGTACTTGCTCGCACTGGTGGCTTCAGCACTCGTGTCTTGCGGCGTCGACTGCTTGAAACATTTCAACTTGTCCTTCAAGTCACGCACTCGCTTGATCATGTGAAGCCTGGTGGACCAGGGCATAGATCGATTGTGCGAGTCCGTCTTCTGCACTCTATGGTCAGACAGCAGATCCTCAAAGTTGCCGCATCGAAATGCCGATTCTTTGATCAAGAGACGCACGGCATTCCTATCAACACCCTTGACTCGATACATGCCATTGCAACATTCAGCTGCAACCATGCTTGGCTTCAGCTCCCTCTTATGGGGATCACCCCCGAGAAACAGGAAGTCGAAGATTACATTGCCCTTTGGAGATACGTGGCCCATGTGATTGGGGCGCCCCAGGAGTACTTCACTTCAGCAACACAAGCTAAGGCTGTGATGGAAAGCTTAGCTTACAACGAGCTCCTTGTGACGCCCACTTCTGTTGTCATTGGGTACAACTTCGTTGAGGCCCTCAAGGATCTACCACCCATCAACATTTCGGATGGGTTCATTCAGGCTGCTAGTCGCGTCTTGAATGGCCACGAGATCTGCGACCAGCTTGGTATGGGACAGCCTAGCTGGTACTCATACGCCTGCTTCAAGGGCCATTGCTGGTTGGTGTGGAGCTTAGCCAGCCTGCAGCGATGGATCCCTGCCCTGGACGATAAGGTGATTGATCTCTGTCGGGAAGGGCTGCATAGCGCTATCATCCACAGTAACCAAGGTCTCGCAGGTGGCTCCATCCTTGATTTCAAATACGTTCCGGATGGGCGGATCCAGGGAAAGGAGAAGAACGACCGGGCCGAGGGGCGATTGTGGTTCTTTGAGAGACCCCTTGAGTTCATGTACTTTGTAGTGTTTGTCATTGGATGCATGGTAGTGCTGGCATGGTTGCTTTGCATGGCGCAGCTCCTTGCGCTCGGGTCCTCGCGTCGTGCTTAGGGGGATAACCTGGTTGGGCTGAGAATTCATTCTGTACTGTAGATCGCCCCATAATTCTATTTGCCGTAAGAACCAACATGCAGGTTTGGCGTGTGTCTAATGTCATCCCAAGTCCTAGGTCCGTTCAATCCTTGCCAAGTCTAGGCTGCAGCAAGAACACCTCCCTCGCCCGGCTGAAGTGGTGTCTGAAGTGAACGGATCATGATGGATTGAGAAGCAATCAGGGATTTTCTCTCCCAAAGAGGCAATACTTACCATGGTCACCTCAAGCTATTTCACTTTCTCCCTAACCCAACTGAGACATGTTGTCGTGCCACTGTATATCTGATAGATCACTGGTCAGAGCGCAATCTACCAAGAAACTATCGTTTGTCTCGATCGATCCGGCACGTCCGTTATGCCCTGGAACACCGACCAATGAGAGGAGTCCAATTGGTAGTGCAGAGAAGGCAATCAGGGAAACATTGGGCCTTGACACTGCGGTTGGGCCAAATAGTGCCGGGATCGACAGGCTAGCTTCGCGTGGCTGTCGTCTGACATGATAGAACGGTTCCCCTTGTCGAAAATTCAGCTACTCCACACCAACCATCGAAAATCACCAACTGCTCAGCTCTCAGAGGGACAAAGTCAGTTTGAGTTCGATATTGCATGATAGTAGTTCGGGTTTGTTTGCTGAAATAGCGTTGTCTGCCACGTCATTCTGCTGTTAGCCTTTGGTGGTTTTACAAGTGCGCCAAGGCTCTGTGCCTCACTGTCAAGTTCATCGGCCAAGTTTATGTACAATGTCTTGGATGTAGCACGTAAATGATTTGGACCATGACGATCCAAACATTGAGTGATTTAATCCACTGCGTCTCGCTCACGCGGCATCGGTTCCCCGATATTTTACGGACTGCACCATTTTTGAGCCAGCTGCTGCAGGCACCCTTACCCTGGTAACCGCGAGGCCCGCGCCGTGAACCAGCATGACATACTGCGCTGTGCTACGCCACTACGCCACTACGCGCTACTGCCCATGATACCACGAAAGCTAAGAGCGTGACGTTTTAAGACTGACCAATGACCTGAATGGAACGCTATCAGTGGTGCTTTTATCTTCAATAGTTCGTGATTGGAGTTATCTCGAACCGAACTGAATCATTCTTGAAGAGGACCTTGGGTACCCTTTAGGGCAAAATGATGCAAGGCCTAGATCCAAAAGGGGGTAGATACGAGCAGCTGATAGGATTGAGAGCAGAGCTAGCTTATTTTATGGTGAGATTTGCCATGCGAAAGCAAGCTTTCTTAGACCCCTCTTCTAAAGGTGGCTTGAACTGCAGGTTAACCGTTTTTTGCGGAACCGCGTCTTCCGCTCGATTTCTGCCCACGCTAAACAGCCCTTCGGCTTTAATGATATCATGGGAGGCCGCTAGAGTTAGCTGCCTAGACATTTGAGGTTATTTGCAGGCAGACGGAGAAATCCGCGGAATTCTGTGACTGAGGATTTGGCGTTGATGGGTGTTTAGTGGTCTGCATTGCAACGTGCTTTGTTCTGTGTAAGCAGCTAGAAATGTAGTTGCCGAGGCCAAGGTTTACATAATGAACCAATTTCAGCTTGGGTTTAAGGCAGAACAAGGTATTGCTCCTTTAAATCTTATTGGTGGTGTAAGGAAAATCCGAACAGTGTTGTTGGCTTTGCATGTAATGTTGCCGTACATTGAGGCTTAGACTAAATTGAACAGCAGTCATCATGTCGAGGTGTGACTAAAGGCTCTTAGGCCACGTATACAGAGAACTCGTGGTCTGAAGCCGATAGTGGTCTCCATCTGAGACAACTTGAGATTGCAGAATAAATATAACTGAAGACTCAAGGGAGCCCCTCAGTCACTACAACTACTTGTAAGCCCATTGCCCTCTAGGCTTTCCGGCGCTTTCCCAATCCAAATTGTAAGTAGGCCAATCCCCAGACCAATCCCCATTGGTGGTGAACTATGCCGTAGATGGCTGTCCATCAAATGCGTTTGTGTCCAAATCAACTTGGGCATATTTTCCTCCTCCCTTAGTGCAGTAAACCTTTTGAAAGTAGTTGAAAGTCAGCGATTCATAATCAGACCCATCTATATGAATTGACTTTGTAAGAATTTGGCCAGCCAAATTGTCAGTCCTGTAGTATACAGTGATATCGAGTTCGACCCAACCCATTTGCAAATCGAATAGTGCAATCGTCGCCCATCTTGATTGAGTATTCCGGACTTCAAGACTTTCTCTTCTTCCTGTGTACTAGGGTTACTATCAGGACCTTGAAATGGGTAGTGTAAATAGGGAATATTCTTACAAGAAAGTAGGTTTTCGTTCTTGAGGAGTGAAAGTCGAATTGTGATGCTGATGGAAAATTAAAGAAATAGAATGACACAAACCTCTCTACTCTTGTATCTTAAGTAAATGAATAGAAGCTTGACCTGGCTGTAACGAATCTACAGAGTCCTGCCTAATTAATCTTTTCAGATAGACATATACCGTGCGTAGAGGAGTATATGATATGAATTCGGGTCGTTCAGCTTGCTATATGTTTTACGAGGAGAATGTAGTACCAAATTGGGTTACTCAACTATCCACTGGGTCAATATGGCCTCAGACTCTAGAATTATCTGCCAGATGCCTGAGAACTATTGGCTAGATGGTAAACCTTGATTCAAGAGCAATAAGAGTTTAGGCGAGGTTTTTTGCAGGGGCTGAAATGCTTCTGTGCACCTACAATACCCACTTGGAAACAAATTGCTCAGATATGCGAGGTGCGTGATGTGAGCATTTCAAGTTACCTCTATCAACTCAACATGGTACTCTCATGAACCCGATTCAGGCAGTATACTAGCCATGCACGCAACAGCCTGAGATTCATTCTCCTGCTTACTGTCCGGTCGTGTCTGACTATGAGTAACTTGTGTAGTTGGAGCTGCAGTACTATGGCTAGTCTGGCTTCAATTGCAACCAAGACAAGGATAATAGCAGGCCTCAATATAAGCGAATGCAACAGCATCACGCGACCTGGATAAGAATAACCTTGCCATGTATTGACAATACAATACTCTGTACCAGCAAAATGATAATATATCATTCTTCTCGATAAGCAATTTATAAGAGCGTTGTTGCTGTCTTGTTGAAGATAGATAGCATAACTCTACAATACTAAGATATTTATTCTATACCCTTCTGTAAATAGTTTCTCTCAATCAAGGTGCTACTGTGAACTCCGCTGCATAGATAAGGATTGTTAAATAAAGGCCAAAAGCTATACATCTCATCTAATAATAACACATCATTTATGATCCCAAGCATAATAGCAGCAATTAGATCTTAAGATTCAGTATTCAGGGTAACACAATTGAACATTAAATCAGTCCACATATTTATATATTAACCACTACCTTCTTAATATACTATCGCTAGCCGGCCATTATCTGCCTTTTGCTCCATTTACATGTCCACATGTTTCCATCTTCTGTCAATCTCAGACGTCTACCATTTACAATTGCGAAATCCCTAAGCAGAGAACTTAGTAGCGCGCCGGTTGTTACGGCTGTTGTTGGTGTTGGCATCGTTCTGGTCCTGGGTATCTTCTTCATCCTCATCCGCGTTGCCGTTGCTGTTCCTGTTGCTCGTGCTGCCCGTGTTGTCTGCATTGCCAGCATTACCCGTGCCACCAGTGTTTCCAGAATTGTTGTTACTGTTGCCAGTCCCAGCGCTGTTGTTGTTGCCGGTAGCTTGAGCCATTTGAACGGGAATGACACCACCGAAAGGACCAGCCCGGGCCGGGTTCTGGCAACGAACAAGGCAAACATTATCCTCACCAGCAACAGAGCCCGTACATTCCTGTCCAGCAGGGATCGAGGCTACTAGAGGAAAGTCACCCATCTCACCATCACGGTTGCGGCCTCTATCGTTGCCTTCAACGTTGGTAGTAACCTGGATGTTGTCCCATGAGGTGCCAGTTCCATCGGCGTTAATCATACAGGTATAAGGTCCAGCACCATCAGAATTGACCTGGTGGACGGTCATCTCAAGGCTGCCGCCAGGGTTGACCTGAGGAAGCTGACTGCCAGTCTCTTCCATGATGTCGAGGGTACCCTGCTCGATCTGGTTGTCACCACCAGCGAGGGTCTCGCCAACGGTGTCAGCAGCACTACCACGGAAGCGAGTAGCATCGGTTTGGAAGGGACGGCGTCTGGTTCCATCACGGGGAGTGGAGGTGTCGACACCGAGAGCCATGCCAGAGCCGCCGGCGTCTCCAACCGCGTTTGTGATGACGCTGTGGGCAGCTGCAAGGTCGGCAGCGACGAAGAGAGCAAAGAAGATGTTCTTGATGGATGCCATTATGAATGTTGCTCTGGAGGGTAGGTCAAGTAGGGTAGTTGATCCGTGTGATTTGAGAACTTAAGAGGAGTAATTAAAGACCTGACCGGCAGGAGATAGAAGTGAAGATAGTAGGAGAAGAGTGGACTGATGATCTGAGGATGCTGAGACTGTTGATGATTAGGAATATTGATGAAGAGAAATGGTCATCTTTATAGAGAAATGTCGCAATACCTCCTGTCTTCTTGTTACCATCTCGACATACACATATCACCACAGGATACAGGCCAAGAGAACACAAGACATATCATGAGACGTACAAGAGCTTCACAATTTACCACATTTCTGCAAACATATCACTAAACAGCTTCGATATCGCTATGACCCTCACGGCCAAGACCCGGGAACATCGTGTCCCGAGAGGACCGAAGCGCACAGCCTCTTTGTTAAACAAAACGGCAAAACACGCTTTGACGAAATCTAGAGCGCGGTTCGCCAAACATACTATGAACCACTGATATATGTTTATTTTAAACATAAAACGTTATGATTTCTGCGCCCACAGACAAACCAGTCATTGCGGCTGTGTCATGATTCGTCGCACACGGACACCTGAGCCTCTGTAGTTGTCACAGGCGTTGAATCCCTGTTGGCCCCAGTTGAAGTGAATGCTCGGGATTGGTTGTGACCCGAAATACTGTGGATAGCCCGCTTGGGCAGTTTTATTCCTTGTCGGATGGCCTGAACTCGAGTCTCTGATTGACCGAATTGAATCCCCGCTACGCCCATGTCAATCAATCAAGTGTGAGAAGCCAGGGGCTCAGGTACAACTGACGCGAACCCTTGTAACTCTTCTGAGGAGCCAATCGTATCTCTTTTTCGTCAAATCCCGAGATCTACAATGATAAATGTTGTTTGTTTCCTTCTCTTAGGGTTACCTAGTCATTATTGTAAATCGCATGTTAAGGTCTGCAAAGCTCACGAGCTTCAAGGCTGCGAGCGTGCATCTTCAATTAACGCGTGACAATTTATCAAACACGTAATTACATAGCATTACTTTTCTACGGGAACATAAACCTTTCTAGGAGATTTTAAGCGAGACATACAAGCTGAATAGGGTAGGAGGTTAAGATGTAGTCTATAAGCGTTCTTCCTCAAGACCGAGCAATGTCAAACACGGCCATATACCAGTTCTGAATAGCTTTTTTATCTCCGGGAATAGCTACAGTGTCATACCGCGACCTCTCCTCCTTTGCAGCCGAGCCATTATTAGCCATGCGGCCAACCCACTTGCCATGTCCGCGACCAGCACTGATGATCCTGTCAACAGCAGCAACAAATTCAGGCTCATCACCTCGCGCAGGCACGTATCCCAGTAATGACTGAGCAAGATCGTTGGGTCCGATGAACAGCATGTCCACGCCTGGAGTAGCAGCAATCTCGTCGACGTTCTCAACACCGGCGCGAGTCTCTATTTGAATCATAGTGATGACGGTCTCTTTGGCAGGCTTCATGTATTCAGGTGTTGTGAGACCGTGACCAATAGCGGGGAATGCAGAACCCTGGCCTCGGACGCCCTGAGGGGGAAATTTGGAGGACGCCACGATTTGCCTCGCCTCGTCTGCGTTGTTGATTTGAGGAACCATGATGCCATGTGCGCCGGTGTCAAGAGCTCGCTTGATGATATCGTGGGCATGTCCGCGGATACGGATGATAGGCGATACCCCAAGAGCTGAAATGGCCGCGACCGAATTGTGCATTGAGTCATCTCCAATGTGGCCGTGTTCACAGTCAAGGATGATGCCATCGAGGCTTGTTAATAACAATCTGGGCTTGGCGCCCACTGGGGATTGCAACAAATGTCATCAAGGGAAACTCTCCAGCCTTGATCTTGTTCAGAAACCTCAATCGATGGTTCTCGGTAATTGTTGTGAGGGCTACGGAGTATTTTTTTGAGCTATGGTTGTTTTCTGATTTTGCGCATAGATTTGATGATGTTTCGGCTATGTAAGCGGGAGACAATATGATGAACTATTGGTGATGCTGATAAGCAAGTGAGCTGTTGTTATGATGCGCTTATATGTCCTGATTGAGTTCCATGAACTCTTCCAATTATACTAAAAGTTATTATCTACAATATCTTCCCAAGGTATCAATTGTACGACTCCATTTACGGTAGCGTAATGCTGGATCCACAGGGAGGAGCTCCCCTGGCTGCAGGGGAATGGTCAATCTTCCTGCAGGCCCCGTCCAGTGAGCTCCTTCATCTCCAGCCCTAATCCGAATTAGGTGCATGCTCAGGGTAATCACTGGCTTCTTCCAGGTCAGGAGCTTGATTGATTGTGAACAGGCACTATCAACCGACAAGCGATGTAGTATCGGTACTAGGAATGATGGGCATTGGCGTTGGAGCTATGTACCTCAGGCACGTGCATTGATCTGATCGTACGTTGTTGAACTCTGGAAGCCGGATTCTGTCTAACACCATCTCCGAGAGGCGGAGCTCGACCAAGCAACTTGTGCAGTTAGCTGTATAAGAGCAGAACAATCATCCACTAGTAAATCACAATCTCCATCAGACTAAGAATCCACAATCCTTAACAACTATTTCTTTGTCTAGATGTTATTTTCAAGATCTCAACATGTCGCCAGCAGCTCCATTTAGTCCCCCTTCAGCCGACTTGCCTGGCAAGCCTTTCGTCCCTGAGTGGGTTCCCCCGCCAGTGACACAGCAAGAGGAGCAACTTGCTGAGCTCACTTCTATTGATCTTTCCATGCTCGATTCGGATGATCCTGCTGTCATGCAAGAGTTGGTCAACCAAGTCAAGAGAGCTATTCGCGAAGATGGCTTCCTGTTTCTTGAGAACTAAGGTATGTCGCTAGAACAGGTACGAAGTAATGCATTCGACACAAAACCACTGTCGCTGACTAGTTATACTACAGCTCCATCGCCAATTCGCTATCACCCAATACAAGTACAGCAACAACTCGGAGGAGGATAAGAAACGTCTGCTCTTCAACCCTGACTCTGGTGTCTGGTCTTGCTACAAACATCCATTTGGCTTCAAGGTAAGCCTTGGTCTCCGACGTCGATACCTGGTGCCTTCAATTGACTTGAGTGACTGACTCCTTCCGCTCAACAGCGTCACCGTGGACCTCCTGATGGCATTGAGCAGTTCAACTGGTACCGACCCGACTGGGAGGACATTAACCGCGTGCCAACCTGCCTCCATCCCTTCAGGGATGAGATCGAGGCTTTTGCCAATTACCTCACCGGTTCGGTCAACCGTCGCCTCCTAAGTCTCTTCTCTCGCGTGCTCGAGCTTCCAGATGATTACCTTTGGGAAAGCATCCAGTCACACGGCAGCCCAACTGGCGAGGGTTACTTCGGGCATGCGCTCTTCAGGCCTATACAGAAGACCACAGAAGAGGCTTCCAAGGGCCTTCGCATGCATGGCCATACAGACTTTGGTCTTACCACGCTCCTCTTCTCTGTTCCCGTCTCTTGTCTTCAGATCTGGGGTCAAGATGAGAAGTGGTACTATGCTCCCTATAAGCCTGGTGCTCTCGTCGTCAACATCGGTGATACCCTCAAGATCGTGTCCGGGGGACACTTCAAAGCCACTCGCCACCGTGTCTACAAGCCCCCGGTTGACCAACGCAACTACGAGCGCCTCTCACTGGTCCTGTTCAACAGCTCCGTCGGTGACTTGCGCATGACACCAGCTGCTGGTAAGTTAATCCTGCCTGTCCCTTGGAGTTCTTATTACTAACTACATGACAGAATCTCCTCTTATTCAGCGCGAGGGGTGTGTCGAAGATCAAGGAGTGTACGCCGAGTTCAAGAAGCGAACCCAGCAGGGCAAGCTCGTTCCTACCAACCGGGAATGGCGTGAGATTCAGATCGCTACATGTACGGATCCTACCGATACTGTAAACAATAGAGCTGGTGCTTATCAAGTTCTGATTGACGGAAAGCTCATGCACCAACGAGAGTACATGGGAGTCAAGGTCGTATTGCCGGTTTAATTACTATTAGTCTGTAGATGTATCAGAGTATGTCAAGTCATTTATTTATACTGGTTTGTCGCTGGTGCCGCTTGTGTTTCTCATGTTCAAGTGACCGACGGTGTAGACACAGCGTTGCTCATACCTACCTTTGTCCTGTCCCATTTGGATATGAGCCCGAGAGCAGAGGAAGTCTTGGCATGATGAAACAACTTGGTGTACATGATGAAAGGCTTCAATCATCAATAAAAACAAAGTAAGTTATATACATGTTTCAGGTCATCATCTAAAATTCCTCGCTATGTATCAAAAGCCTTGGGCCGTTGCTCTTCAAGCTCAATATACTCATCGCTTATCTCTGATCTCGAAGGGACCTCTCTGACAGTTCGTCGGAATTCTGTCACCGAGCTGTCATCATTCAGGACCCTGAATGGGTTGGGCTCCCTATTGGAACTCTTCTTAGCATTATCCGTCGCCGAGGTTCCAGTAGTCCGGAATCTGCTGGGATTTGCCGGAGTACCATAAGACGTCATCTTGAATGTCTTGGGCATCAGTGGACGTAGGCCAGGAAGGCATGCGCAGATGATACCTGTCACTGGCTCAACGCCTGCAAGGGACCACACGGTTCCTTCATCGTAGAGATTCTTCCATTGGTACCCATGTGTGAATACGACACGAGCAAGAGCAATAAAACAGGTGCTAGTTATTGTTAATATCGGTCTGCTGGGTAGGAGTCCAGGGAAAAAGGCCACTTACATAAACCCAAAGCAAAAGGATACAATAATACCAATCTTCTTCCCGCGATTCATGTTCAGCCCCCAGATGGACTTGAGTGGGAGAACAAAGATCAAGAAGTCGGTGAAAACCGTCAAGCTGTCATAGGCGATGTTGATGTTGGCCATAGCGAGGAACTGCTCAGCCGTCGCATCGCCCCAAGCCCACCATTTCTCAATCGGCCGAACTGCTGCGAGATAGCCAATGAAGCTTCCCATGAAACAAGCAAAGGTTATGCCCGATGCAACGTAAATTATAATTGTCATTGGGCCATTGTGACCCGTGAAGAGGCGGTGATATAGGAAAAGGATCGAGGCTTTGCATGAGTAGACTGCGAACACGAGGACGATGTTGTTGGCGTAGCCAATCTAATGAACCAAAGCTTTATTAGCCAACAGAGCACAAGAAGTGTTATTATCGGAGCGTACCTGATCATGAATCAACGAAACTTCGGTTGGCTCTGTAGTACTAGTGTATGGATATCCAGGGATGCCAATGCCTCCGTATACGAGCACTGGTAACGAGACACATATTAGCCATCGAGGTTCGGCGGAGCTTGCTCATGGGAGAGAGTAGGAGACCTACTCAGCAGAAGGAGGATAAAAAGGAGGGAAGTGAAGAACTGCCAAGAATGTTAGAAGGCATAATAGATAGTTCATAGGATCAGTTGACAAACGGCAGACACTATGATCATCCAGTCAGTCCACCCATAGACACCCCTCGTCTTGGACTTTGCGTAAAACCGAAGCCCAACCGTTATATTCGACAGCATGGGCAGGATCACCCAAGTCGCGATCAGCTCCCGCTGCCGAGGCAGATAGATGGGGAAAGCTTGGACCATAATGGGTAACTCAAACTGTCTCAGATCAAAAGCTCATGAATGAATGGAGAGAAATGACGAAGGATGCGGATCATTTGAACAAAAGTTCCATGGACATATATGTAGAGACGTTCGTTAATTCCCAGTTGAGAGTGAACAGGCTGAGCCATTTCAATTCGAGTAAAGTGACCTCCATCTTTCTCGAGTCAGTCCACGTCCGTTATCGCTAGTGTGGCGTTTTGAGGAGAGGGTAGCATGACTAGTATTTGCAATTTAGCTTCACGCCATGCAACATGTAAAGGAAGCAAGCGCTATTTAATTTAGAGTCCGTTCACTATATCTGTTTGAACCGGACTGCTTCCAGCTCTCTAATGTGTGAAAGTTAGCTGCTTTTACATTTACTCTACCAGATGCTGAGCTGCAGCAGATTGTCGGGAGGGGGGCCTCTTCCCACTTATGTGGCATCCCCTGCGCAACATTCTGCCTCGCTGGCTTCCAGAGTATTGGCAGCCAGTAAAGACTGTGGCATGAAGGAAGCTCACAGCCAATCCATGAGACCCGGGCGGAGCTTTTAGCGCTGATTTGTAACCCGAACACTTTATCGTTATTCGCGAGACACTTGCTATTGGCGCAGGCTGAGCTTAGTGTCTTCAGCATGTCTGGACTAATGCGAACTACCGATGTGAGGCTTGGTTAGCCAAACAAACTATTGCAGCCAGGCGAATAGCCTCATTGACTGAAGTGACCCATTGCCTGGGATCAGGAGCAGTAAGGGTCTACGTTGGATCCGATAGATGAATACATGATATGATAATATGAGCGTTCATTGGTCCACGCGTTTGAGCTGTCTTTCAGCAACTGGTGATCGCAGCACTCTTGTTTGTGGTTACCAAAAGCTTTATACCTAAGAGATAAGGGACGCCTCTGCCCCACCGCGGCATTGTCGGCACTGCATCCTAGTGTCACTCGGACCCTCTCGCAATTCGCACCGAGTAATTCGCGATACCCATTTACTCTGGTTTGGTGAATCAATCTACGCCCTCTTCCAGGGCTGAGTTTAGTCTTGGCCTGGAACAATGGCATAGGGGCAAACGCTCCACATTTAACACTTGCAAGAGTCAGGGCCTGAAGACTACCCGAATATCTGGGACAACGCTGGACCGGGGTAAGGCTAGCCTTATCTCTAAGAGTTTGGAGGACCTCAAAGGAAATGAGTCTTAAGCCACATTCGCTTGCATGACCAATGGTAGAGAATGCAGAAGATACAGGCGTCGGGATTCCAACCCGCGTACTTCCTGGACCACTCCATGCGAGCCGGATTGTCATTGAGATGGAGTTTACTACAAAGTTGCTCGATGCAGATCATGATAATAAGGTCATGCTTACTCAAATGCTTAAAAAGATAGTTAGTTAGCATTACCGAGTAGGGGAGCTTTGTTTCTTAGTATGCTATGCTATAATTAGATGCCACTGATTCCGCCCCTTCCACAGTATTAGGACAGCGACAAGCGGGTCCCCTAAAAGCCAGGACTCTGTCTTTTATTTATTCCCGATAAGAACCGGTGAGTCAAAGTATTGAAGCAATGTAATGAAGCATAGCAAGGCTGCAGAAACTCTGTGAGTCCTACGTAAGAGTTTATTATATGCCGAGAATGGAGAAAAGTGATCGCCCCCAAGCGGCAGAAACAAGCTTCTTGCCAAGTGCTGCCAAGGATGACTGTGCCCACTGAAGGATTCACGGCATACAACTACCGAATGATATCATTTTATCATTTATTTAATGCTCCGTAAAATTGTAAACCCCAAAAGTTACAACTACTCCAGTACATCTATATAATTATTATCTCATCAGATAAACATCTATCGCAGTGAACACCTAACAGGGTCAGTCATTCCTGACCTACGCCTGTCCATGACTGATGCTATAGGGTTAGCAGCAAAGGCATCGGAGCTTACACCGATTGAGATGGCAACTGGTCAGATCGTGTCGCATTCTGCAGTCCTGATGCTGGTGAAGCAAGTTGTAAATAAATCTTTCAGAATGACAGCAAATCAAACGGATGTTATTTTAAGTAACAGAGTCCCAGAATGTTTTGGGAGTTATTGTGATGCGGTCGAGAATATCATCAGCCAATGCTTCGACAATCAAAACGTTGGTGGATACCAATACGGAGCCTACAGTTATGACAACCGTTATTTCGTTATCGACCGTTGCAGTGCAGTGCCTGAGGATAGAAAGGGAGTTCGCCGAGATTAATATCGTTGTGTCTAATCGGACAATACTTCGATTTGATCCAAGTCTAAATCTATATAAGAACGTCTCCCTCGAACTTCCCAAAGCGCTCAAGATTATCCCGATAATCATCAATCTCACCGACGTGCAGCTGTCAAGGGTGGCCCAATCTCTTACCGTTTCGAGCAGTTGACTAGCAACTTTTCGACGACGAGACAATCAGACGAATCAAGTGTCAGCACCTCAGCCTCTTATCTCCAGACCATGATCACAAGCTTTCAGTCAGACCAGGGTTCTCCGCACGGAATGATAACGGTGGATCCTTATCCTGTGAAAACGGAGCGTAGTCGGAGGGCTCAAACGGAAATCCTGCTTGATGGTCGAATGAGGTTGGAGGATTTCTTCCCCGCGATTGAATCGAGTTAGCTTCGGCCGATATTGATAGCTGCTGATCTGACAGCATACGCGGGAATCGTTGTGGCCGGAATGGAGGGAGTAGAGGTTTATAATCGAGGCAGTTCCCAGGCATTCTATTGACGCTTCAGCGATATTCTCACCATTTTATTCTCTGGATGCATCTGACACAATGGATGTCAAACCTACCACCAACCTCGATGACTACCAACTCGCTCAACTGGGTCATTCCCAGTCCTTCAAGCGCAACTTCAGTCGCTGGACAATGCTGGGCTTAGCCTTTGCTATCCTCAACTCTTGGACTGCACTCGCAGCATCGCTCTCGCTCGCTCTACCATCTGGAGGACCTGTCGCTGTGATATGGGGACTGGCCACTGCTGGTATCTGCAATCTCTCACTTGCTGCAAGCCTAGCCGAGTTTCTGTCAGCACAGCCAACTTCTGGTGGACAGTATCATTGGGTCGCCACTATTGCCCCCAAGTCTTTGAAGATCCCACTGTCTTGGATTACGGGTTGGATCAATCTGAGTGGCTGGGCGTGTCTCGTTGCGACGAATTGTTCCTTGTCGAGCACTCTCATCATCAACATCATTTCGCTCCAAAATCCCAGCTACGAGTTCCAGAGATGGCATCAATTCCTCATCTATCTCGGTATCGCCTTTATCGCCTTCGCTACCAATGCATTTCTACACTCTCTGCTCCCTCGCATCAACGGTCTCGCCCTTGTCTGGAGTATCGCCGGCTTCTTCATCATCTCCATTACAGTGCTCGCGTGCGCCGCGCCCGACTATGCCACGGCCGATTACGTATTCGCTACCTTTATCAACACGACTGGCTGGCCAGACGGCATTGCCTGGCTCCTTGGTCTCTTGCAGGGAGGGCTTGGACTTACAGGGTTTGATGCCGTTGCTCACATGATTGAAGAAATTCCCAATGCCGCGAGTGAGGGCCCCAAGATTATGCTGTACTGTCAATACATCGGTATCTCGACTGGCTTCCTATTTCTCATTGTGGTACTCTTCGTGTCTGGCGGTATCAAGAACGCCGATACCATCATTGGCTCGACTGCCGGCCCCTTACTTGAGATCTTCTACCTGGCCACCAGCAGCAAAGTCGGAGCTATTTGCTTGCTTATGTTTCCTCTTCTCTGCCTGGTATTTGCTGCAATCGCAGTCATGACGACTTCATCACGTATGATGTTCGCGTTCGCAAGAGATGGCGGACTTCCAGCATCACGCATCTGGTGGAAAGTTCACCCCAAGCTCGGTGTACCTATGAACGCACTGTATCTCAACGTTGTGATTGTGGTCATCTTTGGCTGTATCTACCTCGGTTCTACTGTCGCCTTCAACGCTATCGTCGCGTCTTCTGTGGTCGCTCTTGGTCTCAGCTATGGCATCCCCATCGCGCTGCACCTTGCGAGTGGTCGAACTCAATTGCCCGAAGGAGCTTTCAAGTTGCCCAACTGGCTTGGATGGACAACAAATATTATTGGATTGGTGTACACTATTGTCACCACCGTGCTCTTTTTATTCCCTCCAGCATTACCTGTCAGTGGGACTACAATGAACTATTGTGTTGTTGCGTTTGGCGTCATTGTGGTTATATCGGCCATCCAGTGGGTTGTGGATGGAAGAAAGAACTTTGAAGGACCTCGAATCACGATAGGCGAACATGAGATGGCCGAAAGAGATGTTGAGGAATGATGGTTTCTTCGTCTGTTAGGATCATCATATACTTGGTTATTGATCACTTTAGGCACAAAGGGGCTCGTATTGCACAATAATCATGTTCTTAGAACTTAATCATAACTCATTTTGCCAATCCACCAGCTAAACCGATTCCCTCCCCTTCAACCCAAACTCCATTCCGTAACCTCACACGAGGGCAGTCTCTCCCCACTTTCGTGGCTGCAAAGACTAAGCCTTCTCGGTCTGATGAACAGCGCTGTCTGCCTCCTCGAAAGAGTCGATTTTGTAGGAGCTGAACTTGCGGGCTGAAACACCCTTGGCGAAAAGGATGTCAAGTTCCTCAAAGGTGCGGTTTCGGGTCTCAGGAAGACGGAAGTAACCCCAGACGAAGACGATGAAAGCAGTGCTTCCCCAGATAAAACCGGTATAACCTCGAAGGTTCCACTGGGTTGGGTTCATGAAGTAAGGTTGAAGAACACCAGCGACAACTCCAGTGATGGCATAACCGTTGCGGGCGAGGCAGATGGTCTTTTGTCGGAGTCTGGTTGAGCCCATTTCAGCAGGAAGAGCCCAGCCAAGCTGACCAGCTGACAGTTGGAAGACAAATGTCCAGACGAGAGTGAGGACAGCTTGGGTCATGGCGATGGACTGATTTTCGGTTCGGGTGTTGAGAGCACCAATGACGAAGAGGACAGTGGCCATGGTGAACATACCATAAAGGTAGGCTGTGCGTCGTCCTACGTATGGCATGACACAGAACCAAGAGACCAAGGTGGCAAATAGGGCCATTCCGTTTCCGCCAACGTTGAGATGGTAGGTGGTGTTGGAGTCGAGACCGATCTGCTGGAAGAAGTAGGTGGAGTTGTAGGCAAAGTTGAGACCAGAAAGAATCTGACCAGCGAAGACAACAATGGCAATCTCGGTTCGCCGGAGCTCGAAGCCCTTGAAGCAATCGCGGTATGAAGTGCCGACGGAAAGCTGCTCTTCGAGGCTGTTGGTGTAAACGATGAGGCCAAGAGCATCGCGGAGCTCAGCGTCAGTGGCACGAGGTCGAAGTCGGGCGAGGCTCTTGAGGGCGTCGTCATGTCGGCCAAGTCGAACAAGATGCCAGGGAGTGTCGGGAGCAAAACAGAGAACAGGGATCAGAATAACAGGCCAGAACCACTGGAGCGCAAAGGGAATGCGATACGCCCAAGGAGCAGGAGTATTGACAAGACCAGCCATGACACCAGCAGAGATAAGCTGCCCAATGATGAAGCACATGTTGGTCCAGCTGGTCATGTAAACTCGAAGCGACATGGGAAGAACTTCAGAGGCATAGGCTGGCGCAGTCGTAGCAAAGACACCCCAGGGGAAACCACAGAGGATTTGTCCAACCAAGAGGACCTTGGTGTCGGGAGCGAAGAAGACGATGAAGATGAAACAGCTGAGAGAGATCAAGGAACCTATAAGGACCTTGATGTGACCATACTTGGTGACGAGGTAACCGTTGAGAAGAGTTCCAAAGAATGAACCAACTCCTGCAGCGTTACCGAGACCAGCTTGCCAAGGAGCAGAGAGCTGATAGTTATTGGTCTCTTCGTTCCAATGGCCGTACTTCTTAGCAAAGGCGGGATAGGCGTAGAAGTTGGACAGGAGGTTGGTATCGTAGCCTTCCATGATGACGCACATCGAGACGACGAGACACCAGACAACTGTCCAGGGATACTTGCGAACGGCTTCGAGAGGAGGAAGGTCATGCTCAGCCTGGGCACCCAGACGAGCTTGATCGGTGGTATCGTGTCCAACGGTCTTTGCCACCGAAGCTTCGAAATCGCAGCTTTCGGCGTGTGAAACCGAAGGGTTGATGATCTCTTTGCCCATTGTGATTCAGAGTTGATGTTTGTGAGTAGAAGAATGAGCTGGTGAGTGTCTGATGGAGTAGATCTGGAACTGATCAGCAACGCATCTTGAGGTTATATACTGGAGCAATTGAATCCTTCTCTCGCATGTTTCCCAATCGCTTGTGTTCCCAAGTCCCCATGGGGAACCAAAAACCGCCCCATGGGGGCTCAATGTTACAGTCCGAACATTACCCCTTTCGGCATAGCCCCTCACTTGAAGAATGCTTAGCCCGGGGCCCATCGTGACCTCGAGAATGGCCAGTTTGTGGTGGATACCCCTCATCGCTTGATATATCGGACCGAGAGTCACGAGAAATGGCGCTGGCGAAAAGAATTGGATCTGCCGACTATATCTCCATTAAGCATTCAACGAAACCGAACCCCGGATCTAAAGATGACAATGTCGACTATCCCGGTAAAGCGTGGCCAGGTCTGCGACAACTGCCGATTCCGCAAGGTCAAGTGTGATCGCGGGCTGCCCTGTAAGAACTGTCACATCGGAGACCTCCGTTGTCAGTATCGCCACAGCATTCGGAGGAAGGGCCCAAAGCAGGGTCAAGGGAGACGACAGACGCAGCTGAGGCAGGGTCTGGGTATTGATGAGTATCAATTCCAGATACTCACTTCGGAAGCGCCGCCTGGATCAGCCAGTAATAGTCGTGAAGATGCCTCAACAAACCAACCCAACGCTCAGTCATTCTCATCTCCACCAACAAACATCAACTCTGCTCCGCAACCAGAACCAGAACCGGAATCAGATTCGACAACACCGCCGAATGACGCGACTATCGATACTGGAGACCTCTGCAAAGGCATGTCGCTATCACTCGTTGCTCACATACGACTCTTCCAGAGATTTCTCTACCCCATTATGCCAGTTGTTGACGACGACATCCTCGCCGATGCAGCTCGACTAGACGACATACAACCTTCCAGATACGCTCTAATCCTTGCAATATGTGCCGCAACAAGAATGCAACTCCGGCTAGACAAGCGGATTGACAACTGCGAGAATGACCTGAATGCCCAAATTCCAGCCGAGCCACGTTTGACAGGAGACATGCTCGTCAACCTGGCCGAGACTTCACTACGCCAATACAGCGTGATAGATGATACAACCCTCGACTCAGTACTTGTTTCCTTCTTCCTGTTTGCAAGCTATGGTAATCTCAACGATCCACGTCACGCCTGGTTCTATCTCAACCAGAGCATCACCCTCGCTCAGTCACTTGACCTGACAAAAGAGTCTGGCTACTACGGTCTACCCGCTGAACAACGCGAGAAGAGACGGCGCGTCTTTTGGCTCCTCTTTGTTACAGAAAGGTGAGTCTGTCCCGGCACTCCCTTGCCCTCACGACTGACACGCTCCAGAACCTTTGCTCTCCAGCACAGAAGATCAGTCATGCTCCGAAGCACAGTCAACAAGCCCCAAATCGTCGACTCAAATTGCCCCGTAGTGATGCACGACTTTATAAACCACATCCGCCTCTTCGAATCTCTCCCATATTCTCTGTACGAATGGCAGCCGGAGGGTGATGATCAGCGCTTCGACGACCTGAAGCTTGTGCACACCATCAACGAAAAGCTATGTAGTGTGCAGCCAGACCAGTCAATTATCGAGAGTCAGCGATTCGATACGCTCATCACTCAACAGTGGCTTCGGATATCCATGTGGAGGATTGCGTTTGGTCAGAATCCATCGTCGGCATCTGGCTTTGGACTACTTCTTCCGCCTTCGCTCCCAATGGATGCAGGCAAAATCATCATGTCGGCTTTGGGTTCTGTTGGAACCAAGTCAAAAGACTGTCATGGCATTGGGATGGTAAGATACGCTGGAGTTCATGACCAGTCATGCAATACTGACACTTTATAGGAACAAAAGCTCTTTGACGTAGGCGTCAGTCTCGCAGATACCGCTCAACTCCCCGGCTGGACATACTCTGCCCTTGAAAACAGCCCTCGTGATTTGCTCTCCGTCGTGATACATGCTCTATCAGCCGTTCGAGGCGCTCAGTCTCACTTGTTGCCCAACCTTCTCAAACACTCAGAGACATTGTTTGCTCTTGCAGATCCCAACGCGCATCTAGATCTGCCGTGGGACATTCAAGGTGCAGGAAATGATGAGAGGATAGCAGTTGTTGAGGAACTTTCGCCCGAAGATGAACAAACTGTGGACCCGTTGGGCTGGGTTCCAGATGGTAATCTCGATTTATTGGACTTGAGTACGCCTGTGGTGACGACGACGACTTGGGAGGATGCGACGATATCTTGTGGACAGTTTGATCCAGAGATTGGACTTTCTTTCAACTAATATGAAAAGCGTGCTTTATGTTGACAATCTATCTAATATGCTCGTGCTTGGGTTTTTCATTTTGCGCCAACCGTTTGGTGTCCTTGATATCTTTATATAATCTTCAACCTGACTCATTTATACCCTCTCTAGCAGAACAACCTTGCTATCATAATCTGTACCAAATCGAAACTGAATTCCTCCGTTCATCAATGTCGCGCCCGAGTATGTCTCTCCACCATCAAGCTTATACCTCGCCGCTGCATCAAGTCCAGCCAGTCGAAGAAGTGGGTAGTTGAGGACAGTAGTTGCTCTGATCTGGAATGCAAACAAGACAGCTTGACTTCCGTCCTCCGATACAAATATCGCAGCAGGGAAGTTGGAGTCCTCGGGCAACACCAACCGCCACATGTCTCCCTTGATGATGATGGGGTTGATCTTCTCTGCAAGCTTGATGAGATCTGGGATCTGTGCCTTGTCTTCCTCAGGTGTATGGTCGGGGTTCAACTCAAAGCCGAATGAGCCACCCATCATCGCGACGTGGGCTCTGAAGCTCATTGGGATCGAGCGTCCAGTTACATCATTTGGTGCAGAGCAGACATGCGCGCCCATTGTCGAAGGCGGGTAGACCAAAGATGTCCCGAACTGAATATGAATGCGGTCGAAAGCGTCCATGTTGTCCGAAGTCCAAACCTGCGGGAAGTATTGCAAGATGCCAGGGTCGAAGCGGCCGCCACCCGATGCGCAGCCCTCCCAAAGGACGTCGGGAAATCTGGCAGTGAGCACGTCGAAGACGTGGTAAATACCGAGCATGTACGCGTGATGATTGTCTGGCGTGGGGCTTTCATGCATCGCTCGGTTGTTGTCCCACTTGACATAACTGACGGGAACAGTCTCCAAGATCTTGGATACAGAGCTGATGATAAAGTCCTGCACCTCAGGAAGGGCCGCATTCAAGACTAGTTGTTGGCGAGTTTCACTGCGAGCGTAGTTTCCAGCGCTCAAAACCCACTCAGGATGCTGTTCATAGAGCTCAGACTTCTGGTTGACCATCTCAGGCTCAAACCACAGTCCAAACTGCAGCTTCTCGTCCGAATCCTTGACTTGCAACTTGGTGATGTCCTTGGCAAGAGAATCCAAACCACTCGGGAACCTCTTGGGATTTGCAACCCAGTCACCCAGTCCGGCATGGTCGTTGACGCGAGGATGTTTGTCACCGAACCATCCATCGTCAAGCACAAAGAGCTTTGCGCCCAACTTGGCTGACTCCTGTGCTAGTTTATAGATGGTCTTGTCGTCAAAATCAAAATAGAGACCTTCCCAACTATTCAACAAAACAGGCCTCTCTTCAGAAACAAATTTGCTTCGGATGAGGTTTTGACGATACAGGCGATGGAACTTCCGCGACATCTCGCCAATACCGAGGTTGGAAAAGACGGAAACACATTCCGGTGATTGCAGTGACTCGCCCGATCTCAGCGGCCAAGAAAGCTGACATGGGTTCATTCCGACGAGGGCGCGAGTGAGACCTTGATGACTCTTCTCAACTTCGACGCTGAAAGAGCCGGTGTAGACGAGGGAGAAACCCCAAGCTTCGCCGTGGGACTCGGTTGTTGTTGGGGAGACCATTGACAAGAATGGGTTATGGTAGTGAGACGAGTAGCCGGTAGTACTTCCGAACCTGCACCAAAGTTAGCCATGGAGACCCTCATTCAAGACGATTACATACCCTTGAAGTCCATACTCAACCTTTCGGCGAGTTCTGTTGCATTCTCTGGTCCACTCGCCCTGCAACTGCAGCATCTCGTAATTCTCATGAGGAAAGTCGACGCTGAAGCTGGACAACTTCTCAACAGTAATGACATCGTCGCTCTTGTTGATAATCTTGACATTTCGCACAATCGCGTCGAAGTTGGGGAAAATGGAGTATGATAGGTCTGCACCAACAGAGCTATACTCATCGTAAAGATGGATAATCAGCGTTGAGACATCGTCATCTGAGCCAAATGTGCTGGGCAGCTTCTCAATCGCAGGTTTACCCTTGACGACTGTATGAGACTTGTACTTAAAGTTGCAAACTGTGAAGCCCTTGGCGTGCTTAATGTGTACAGCAGGAGTGCGGAAATCTCCACGACCAAGGTCTGGAAATTCACGGCGGAGATGAGCTTGGGTCGACCAGCCTCCGCCGTTGGACATGATCTGAGCAATAGGATTTTCTGTTACCCGATCGCCGAAGTGATCGAGCAGAAGATCCCCAGTCGCTGGATCGACGTGAAAGCGGTAGGAGACATTTTTGCCGTTGAGCGCAAATGAAGTGCCGTCCACGACGATTGCTGGGTCTGTCAGTGCTGATAACGACGATAAGACGGGAAACCTACGGTCGGCTTTGGGGGTCGGTGTTGTTGTCTGTAGAAGAGTCATTGTGAAGATGCAATAGACGCTATACACAGAGACTGAAGAAGGAGGAGACGGGTCTGGAAAGATGATTACAGACTTTCAACAGAAAGCATTCGATTCGGGTTTAAATAAGATAATTGTTCTTGTCACGCAGTCATTGACAGGATTCCGAGCATTTCCCCATGCAGTTAATCAAGCCTCCGATCAAGGAGCGGGGGTGATGAGACAAAGATGGACTAGCCTAGACTACATAATCGAGCATGACTTGTGCACATTTGTGTTATTTTACCCTGCACTTGTCCTTGGCTTTACCCAGACCTGAAAGTCAAGCGGCTTCACAAACCAGTAATTATGTGTTTTCCACTCGTTCTGAACCAGATTATCACCCAGAGTAAATTCAAAGTCTCGAATCAAAGCAGGAATGAGTTTGCACATTTCGAGCATGGAAATATGACGGCCGATACAAGTGCGGGAGCCGAGGCCAAACTGTAGGCAGAATCTGTCAGCGATACGTTTGCCACGTAACACACAAATGCCACGATCGACGTGATCTAAAATTTGGATTGGGTTGCAAAATAACAAAGGACGAACTTACAGGCATCCAGAAGCGGTTCATCAAAGCGACGCGCTCTTCATCATCTTGCAGCCATCTCTCGGGCGAGAATGAATCCGCATCCTGTCCAAAGATGCTGCGGTCCCTGTGAGCAACCCAGGTATTGATTCCGACAATCGCACCCTCTGGGAAGAAACGCCCTGAGATGGTAGCGCCACCCTTGGGCACCACACGCTCAAGGGGTAGTCCAGTAGCCGGGTGCAACCGTAAAGCTTCCTTAATGACAGCCTGCAGGTACGGCATTTCCTGACTCTCTTTATAAGTGACATACACTGATAGCTGACCATTGACAGTGAACGTATCAACCTCTTCTCGTAGCTTGCCCATGCATGAGGGGTTCTTGAGAAGATAGTACAACACAGCTGAGAGGCTGATGCTAGTTGTATCAGATCCTGCGACCATGTTCATAAGGCAACCCTCCAAGACATGAGCTGAAGTGAAAGCATCTGGTTTTGAGGTGTTTTTGGCAAGGAACTTCATAAGAAAAGACTGTGTTGAGGCGTCGCTGTCATCCAGGACCACAGCCTTGGGCTTTGACTGCGCTTCACTGATCCTCGCCTTGGTGAATGCAGTGACATAAGCTGCGCCTTGTCCTTTACTCCCTGCAAGGAAGTCCAAGATCGGAACAATAATGTTGTGGAGAGTGGGACAGGCGATGCCAACGATTGTTGAATAGCCAAGTATCTCTCCCAAGGCGTGGATGACACTCCCCACGTCCTCTCCTTTATCGAGAAAGCCAAGACGTTTTCCATAAGTGATCATACCAATCACATCAAAAGCATAGCATTGGAGCCAATGGTGCATATCGACCACTTGGCCTGCAGCACAGAGTTCTGACAGGCGGTTCTTCAACAGCTCAGCACACTCGTCGACAAATGCTTCGTAGTTGACCAAGGAAGACATGGAGTAAGTGGACTGGTATTGCTTTCGATCGTGGGCATGCTTGGCCAAGGACCTCTCGTTGAACAGGTTGTTACTTCCAGGGGAACCCCAGGGTATGTACCATGCGGACTTGGGGAACGAAGTACCCAGACCGTAGATGACTTTGACTGCCTCGAGGTCGCTGAAGCTGTAGCGGTTGGGTGCATAGCGAACGACAGACCCTGAGGCGTCAGTAGAAAGAAGTAGCCGCAAGGGTGAATTGTCACATACCGTATTTCTTGTGTAGATCGCAGTTAACAAGCTCGAAAGAACCTTGGTAGACTTGCCAGGTATACCAACCGAGTGTCCATCGAGCAGCATGAGGGCCCTGAACGGACCTCAGGTCTGAGCGCAAATGCCGAAAGAGGGCCAAGGCTGCTTTGAGGAGTAGCAGCGACACTAATGGAATTGCAACAAGGTACATGTTCATTTTGCTGCCCAGATCTACATTAGAGATGATGACCCGAACAGCAAAGGTGCACAAGAGAGGCGATCATCCGCTCTTTAAGTATGCGGAGATTGGAGGAGACTATGATGATATACCGTTGTTGGCCGTCCCCATAAATTTCGGATTTCGTATCTGCCGAAGCAGATTCCCCGCGTTTTATCCCATTAGCGGGAGGTTTATTGCAGATCCGGGGGTTTAGTACATCCCGAGACCGAATGCAACAAAGGATAATAATCATTGATGTTATTAAGTAAGTACTTTCCAACTCCTAGCTTGCTTTACATCTATGTTAACGAAATGGCTTGCTTCTCCTGACTCCTGGCTCTCCTTTAACGTACCTCTCGCGACTTCTCAAGCACTAACATCCCCTAACAGTTCCAACTGGCACTGAAGTTTAAAAGACACTAGCACAGCGAGTGGGCATCTTGCTCGGGACCATATCACCCGTACGCTCAAGAACATCCTCCTCATCTCCCCCAATCTGACCTCCAAGAGTAGCCGCATCCTGAGTCAGCTGCCCATAAATATTATCTCCATCAGTCTGAACAAGTCAGCTGCCTTGTCTTGTCCAACAGCGTGCAGATCAGTAGCGGCGCCGCTGGCAATCTTATCAGCCTGTCTCTTCACCTTTGGTGGAGGAGGTGGTGGGTTGCTGGTGCCGCCGCCCCCAGTGGTAGTTTTGCCATCAAGCAGAGTGGCAGCGTTGTCTTCAGAGTTTTTGACACCATAGCTAACACCATTATCAGTACCGCTGAAGACGGAGTCGAAGAAGCTGCCATCGCCGGCGAGCTGGCGAGCTTTCATGGTTGGGGCGCTGAGGGTTGCGCTGGCGGCTGCCAGGATGACGAGAAGCTTGGTGAGTTGAGTCATTGTTGATAGATTGGTAAAGTACGATAGAGGTGAGCCAGTGGCTGTTTTGGGTTGGTGTTGAAGAAGATTGGAGCCGATGTCTGTTTGAATGCAGGACAAGCTGAAGCCGACGATCTGCTGCCTTTTATTTTCGTATGCCTCTCTGATGTCTTCATGGTTTAGTAGATTTATAACCTTTCACATGTCCACTACTTTCCCAGCCACGTTCGTCACGTCGGTCGAAATACCCTCATAGTAATCCATTAGCCAGACGGCTCAAGGGCCCGAAATATCGCGCTGTAGATGGATTGAAGGTGTGTTATGACGTCGAAAAGCATATGAACGATACGGCTCCCAAACGATAAAGGTGGCAGTTGCGTCATGTCTGAAGAAAATGCTTTCAAATCACAACGGACAGTCGGAACTGGTGGCAAATCATGTATGCACAATTACACATGGGGGGTAAGCTTGTCATTTGATGCTATGGCTATTACTTAGGCTTTAGGCATATGACTGTATGGAATGTAATGCCAGGGGTCAACAAAATAGGGGGCCAGCCAAGCGTATACTTCTAATCAAACAACAAAACCCTCTAAACAACGAAGCAGTTTATCTGATAGACAATTCCGTAACCGACTGCTAACAACCAGTAGTCACTCCATGGTCCCGAGGATGACACAACCATATTGAAGAGACGGGCAACACGCAGCCAGCAAGGGAACAGCTGAGAGTGGAGGCATGGAGTCACCTACGACAACTGGAAGACCCTTGGTCCCCTGGTAATCATGCCCTATCTCGTGGCGTAGCCGTGATCCCCGATTCCCGAAGCTACGTCACCACAACCGGTGGGCCTAACCGTTATGGCAAACGGTTCCGATCTATTGAAGCTTTGTTCCTTGGCTTCATCCTCAATAGGATATTCAGTTATTAGGGCCTATGATTGTGCATCGCCAGCTGAGATGCACTAATATCTGTGCCGAAGATCCGGGTCCTGACGATCAGGTCAGTGGCGTTAAAGTAGCTCCTTCATCAATAAGAACCTGAGAATCCCAGGCACTTCAACGCAGTTCACAAAGAGGTTTGAGTGTGCCCCCACTACTCACTGCGAGCTTCAGTCATATCACAGCACTAAGGGGCTCTTCTTACTGCATCTAATTCAGAGCACATGGTATACGGATCGACGTCAGGGCGCCCAAGTGTTGTAGATTCTCCTAGACCTTACACACAACTCAGCGCTGGAGAGTAAACCCCCCAAACCCAGACACCAATCAAAGGCTCCTCTACGCCTGCTTATCATATGTATGGCAAAAACCGAGCACCGCAAGAACGTCATGTTGTCCCCAACATTCTGATGCCAGCCTCATTGTAAGCTGTAACGACCATCACGCTCGCCTTTGGCATCAACGACCCGTGACTGAGGCCAAAATTTCGGCAGATGAATTCCAAGCAACAGCAGCCAATGTCGTGGCTGCCCGATTTCAGAGTACGGTGCATTGGCTTGACAAGACACTTTGCCTGAATCAGACGCATTCGAATATAGGGAGATCAGCTGTTCCAAGATAGTCCAGAGCCTGTAGGACTCAAGTGGCCGGATCTAGGTGAGGTTAACCATGGATGTATAGAAGCAAAGAGCAGGGCTATTTGAACCAGCTAGACGAGAGTGGTTAGTAACGGAAACCGTCTACCCATTAAAGGTAAAGTCTCACTGTGGATAGATGGTATTACCGTTATGTAAACGAATGGAGTGCAAACGGTAGCTGCAGGAATGCTCCAGCACAGAGGACATTATGAATCTACCGGATATATGCTCTTGATGGCTCGGTCTCGATTCTCAAACGCCCTCATGCAGACTCCGGTCTTTCTTGAGGGGAAGATGTCAAATCCGTGCGGACATCCTGGATACACATGGAGCTCTGCACTGATACCGGACTTGTAGAACCTGGTCGCAAGCTCGATCGACTCGTTTCGGAAGAGATCCAGTTCGCCCACCTCGATATGCAGAGGCGGCATACCTGATGCATGTACCATGCGTGCTGGCGCGGCTGTTTCGGTCACAGTCTCTCTGCCTCTACTACAACTCAGCAGAGCCTGCCACCCGGTCTCGTTATGCGTAGTGTTCCAGCTCAGAAACGGGGTTAAGTGCTCATCTGCTGATACTGTGCGATCATCAAGCATGGGCGATAGCAGGATGAGCTTCGCAATACGGGGGCCATCGTCATGTCGAGCAAGGAGGGCCGCTGCTACAGCCAGGCCGCCACCGGCGCTATCTCCCATGAGACAAATGCGGCTCGTATCAACTCCAAGTTCTTCCGAATGCGCGAATCGCCAGTTCAAAGGGGTATAAACATCGTCAGCGGGGATAGTATGGGGATGTTCCGGAGCCAGGCGATAATCAACTGCGAGAAACGGCACCCCAGTGCGGGCGACATACGCCGCAGGCCTCGACACTGCCCAGGATCATGCCTCCACCATGAGCGTAGATCACCGCTGGACTTGGAGACTTTGGCTTGAAGAGTACCAGCGAAGAAGGATCTTTTGGCCGTCTGAGGTGTCGGCAAAGAAGTCTCTGGTTGTGATCTGATCAAGAGGAAAACTAGGGTCGGCCAAAACAGCGATACCAGGCTCCATTCGAGCGCGTCGGGCCTCGACATCCCCCGCTGGAAGGGAGGCGGGAGTAGGTTTGTTGCCAAAAAGAGATTTCAATATTCGGGATCAAGTTTGGGCGGCATTTTGAAGATGCTGAACGAATAAATAGATTGACTACTGACAAAGAGCGAGTGACTATAGACAGCAATGGAAGTACGCAAGGGCATACTACCGTACCAGGGTTGGCAAAAAGTAACCGTACTATTGGCGGTGCCCGTGAATTTACAACATGCCGGGCCTACCATGGGAGCCAGCCTTGTGTAGTCTTAAAGGTTCTGTGCTGCCATAAGTTCGTGCACCTGGCCATGCAGCATCTGGATAACGAGATCATTGTCCGCCATCTCATCTGCCGTTGACTGCATGTTGCGAGTCAAACCCTATTTTGGATTAGGGTCGGGGAAAATTTGCCGAAACCGATGCTGCAGACCCCCCCCTGACACTGGCAGAGTGGGTTCACGGTGAGGCCAATAGGCCCCACTGACACTACTCGACTCCGATAGCGATAGCGAAAGCGAGACCGATGTCGTGAACCCGTTGTTAATGGAAGAGAACTCCGCTTTCGGAAGAACTGTTTCGGACTTGAGGGTAAACCTCCTTTAGGTGTGTAACGCGTTATCTTGTTGATGACTTACGGATTAAACTGGACGCCGACTTTGATGAGATATTGTCTCCATCAGTTCAGTTCCCATATGCAATGCAAGATGCCTTGGGGCCAATCATAATAAGTGATACCAGATTTTACAGTTAAGGAGAGCGACAAGGGATAAATGAGTATTGAACAGGAAACAAGACAACTGCAATAGAGTTGATATATAACTATACCTATACATACTAGGAATTGATCTGTTCCCCTACTTGAAATAAGCTTACTTTTAGCTAAATACCCGAATTCTCAGACTTATTCAGGGGCCGATCCCAAAATCAACTCAGCCACTCTCGTATTGTCTATTTAGAGCACGCTACTTCATTTAACCCGCCCGACCAGCGTCTTTTGGCCCATTTTGTGGCTGAGACCATTGCTCGAACCTAATTAACCCTGATAATTGTCTTGGCAAAATTCTATTCTTAGTTGAGGCTGAATTTTCAATTGATGAAAATGCTTTCTCGGAGGCCTGTTCCGATCATCATAAAAGATTGCAATCTTGTCTTTGAAACGCGCTCATTCTGGATGAACAGCCTGCATGTCATCTTGCAATGTCTCCAGAAAACATCGTGTTCGACCCACGCGGGGATGTCAAGCTTTGTGTTGGAGAAACAGACCCTGTCACCTTTACAGCCTGTTCAAAAGCTTTAGCTAGGGCGTCGCCAGTTTTTGAGCGTATGCTCTTCGGGCAATTCATGGAGTCGAAACCAACAAATGGCGAAGACTGGCTTGTTGAGCTACCCGAGGACGAGCCAAAAGCATTATCCATTTTTCTACACATATCACATGGTCAATTCGATCAGGTACCCCGAGCGCCATCGATAGATGACCTGTACGACCTTACAGTGTTGTCAAACTACTACGATGGCACACATATGCTGGAACCCTGGGTCGGAAAATGGATGTCTTTGGTTGAGGATGACACAACAGCGTCAAAGGAGTCCATGGCCAAGAGCCTATGGATAGCATGGGAGCTTGGACGGAAAGACCATTTTTGCCGATTAGCAAGAAGAATGCTGATGGAATGTGATGGCTCCGAAGATCCCCATCTCAAAATGCAGCCAGACATCATAGGTAGGTTTCTGACGCATATCCGCGGAACAATAGCTAATTCAGCCTCAGAGAGAATATCCGTAAATCGTCTCATGACAATCCAAGCACTTCTGGATATCATCAGAAAACTCATCAATGTTCTACTAGTCGTCGATGAGAAGCCCCGCTGGTGTTGGCATGCAGAGTGGATGGGGCCGCATCGCTGCGAGTCCATGATCCTGGGTTCAATAACGTTTTGTCTCGCGCGAGGCGGCTTGTGGCCCTTACCCCAGGCAGAAGATGTAATGGACAGCATCATTGGACTGCGTCGCAAGATAACACACCTGGTGATCCATGACATTGGAAAGGTTGATGGGCTTGATCATTCACACTGCAATCCCATGCAGTTCTTGTTGAGCGAAGTGGAAAGGGTGTTCATTGCTATTCGGAATCCTGTTACTAAAGACGAGTTGGGAGCGATGGACAAACAGTGGAAAAGAATTACGAAGGCATGATAAAAACGAGATGAACACGATAGTCCAAAACCTGATTTATACTCTCGATCAACTGACGCAAAGTAACTTTGAAGACAACGCTTTGATGTAGGTAATGGATGCATCCATCCGTTCCTGTTGGTGTCAGACAGTCATGAGTCAGAAGTTTTCTGCCCAATGTGCTGTCAGAGAAGCCACAGGGGCAAATTCTGACATGCTGACATGTTTTGCACTGATCTGGCTTGAAATTCGCTTTCTCAAGATACTTCCTCCAATAATCTACTCGAATTGAAACACCAGCTCTCGGTGGGAGATAAACCGAGGTTCTCAAACACATCAAATTAACAAGGTTGACCTAAACACATGGCTCAACGGCCCCGTCAACGTCATTGCTGATCCCTACTAAGGGTAGTTAGTCCAGCACCGTTATCTGATTTCCACTTCCTCGGCCCCACAGCTCGTCCGCGATTTCTTTCCCAGTTTGACGTTTGGGAGCAATAATACCCGAACCCCCCGGTTGGTGGATCGTCAGCGAATTTCGGTGTAAGCCAAACGCGTCAAGGGTCTCAAATGAGTGGATGATTAGCGAATCTTGGTGTGCGCCAAACCTGTGAGGCTCGTGTATCCCCCCCCCCCCCCC
>JABSTL010000652.1:0-24540 GCA_013759095.1 Fusarium sp. NRRL 29148
ATTTAGACCACTAACTAAATAAACCATAAGTAATGGTCACAAGTCAAGAGGAACGTTACATGTGACGTGGAGCCTCCAGATGGACAATCTGAGCATTAGAAAAGATTTATCAATTGCCCAACGACCAGGACTGTTGTCAAAGCTCTAATCGAGCTTGGTTACCCTGTAGAGTAGACTTGCATCCAAGAGCACGCTGCATACTGGGTACTTAATTTCAAAGGATGGCATTATTTGAGCAAGCTCACCAGTAACACGGGAAATCGATGCTTCGAGGGATAGAAACTACCATTATCACTTTATCTGTCCGGGGTCACGACAAGAGTACCGCAGGATCACTAACATGAACGGATGAAGTTGACAGGCGTATGCCCTTCGGTTGTATGTCTCCATGCTATTTCCTGTCTAGGGCACTTGAAATGCTTAGTGAAATGCTAAGGATTTATAAGCCGAACGGACCTGAAATGGAAAAGCAATATTATATGTAGCTGGACGGATCAAGTATTAGACATAAATAAAGTGGAATGATATATGCTCTCGCCTATGGCATCAATCGGGATTAGTATCCTAGGTCTCTTTGTCTTAGTGTTAAACTTACACCTCACATGAGGACGCCAGACGCCGTGACAAAGTAAAACGGCCACAACAAGACGAGTAAGACCTCTCAAGAAGGCTCTTTACGAGTTGAGAAACTTACAATAGAGGGACTGTTGTCCTAACAGCGACTTTCGCTCCTTTCCCATGCAATGGGTAAGGGTCCCAGGGGCATCAACTCCGTGGTCAGGAAGAAGCAAAAATCCATAGATCTGCACCTTTAGCAAAACAGCTAGCCACCTTTTCTATTGCAGGAATAATAGGCGAGCCGTTGTTTAAGAGGAGGAAAGCGCTCACTGAGGGTATTCAGAGGATTGGACAAGGGGATGCCCTTGCTCGCCTCAACCACTCCATATGGCGGCAAGCCGGCAACAGAGGGGGAGCAAGAAATTGAGCGAGGCTAGAATGGTTCGCGTCAAAGGGGACTTGTTCCTTGGCCGTTTGCTAGCCATGTGGAACTACGCGCTATGTGGTACTGAAACCATTGATCACAGCAGTTAAGTACATATCATGCTTAGAGACACTTATGCGAAGCGAACGTACCTTGGAAATTGTTGCTGAAGATGAAAACATGACAATTTATTTAATCAATCAGCTTACTCCATCATCCATGTTTGCTTTGTGCCCCTTGACACTGCGTAAAAAATGTCAGTACGTATCGCAGGATGAGAGTGGTCCGATGCAACGCAACCCCAGAGAGCCTCTGTTTCAGCACCAGGATGGAGATACATACATAAGTTAACAAGGGCTGAGGAGTTTACGGCTATCCCTCGTTGAGCTGAAGTTGCTGAACCAACCTCCTCGAGCCACGGGCTGGCTCCTAGTGCAGGGTTTGCTACCACATCCGACCTCCGTTTACCGTTAGGTCATCGGGTGGTTGGTTTCAACGGTGGTCTATGCTCTGCCACTAAATATATGACGACAAGGGAGGTGAGTTGCATTCCCGAATGGACAATGAGGGAGCTGATACCCGTAAAGGGAGTGGGTTTAGAGACTCAGACTGAGGATTAGGAGGCAATGCCTAGCCGTAAACCGAAATGGCCCAATGACCCAAGGACAAGATCACAAGACGAGACGAAGCTCAGGCCCGTTAAGGGTATGATACATGTGCGGCCCGTAAGGTCAGTAGTCTAGCCGTTATCTTTAACAGACACTGGCGGATCACGGATATCATGCCTGGAGGAGCAAAGCGAGGTGATATGTATAAATGGAGAGCATATGCTAGGAAAAGGGGCATGAACATTGTTCATAGACTACCAACCAACCTAGCTAAGGTACAGCACCTTAGTAGGTAACTACAATATGCGTTCTGTAACTCCGTACCTGTGCGCGTGGTAGGCTGTACTGTAGAAACTGCCGAGTGTGCCTCGAAGCAGCAGATGGTTTGTCGGTTACTGCAACACAGCATCAAATGCCAGTGTCAATGAACGACGGCGTCTAGGTTCGCTACAGGCTCAGGGAGCAGACCTCCAAAGTCTCAATTGCAGATTCAACAAACGAACGTCCCCTTGTCCCCTGCTCCTTGTTCCTTGTCAGAAAAGACCAAGCTTGATGTGCTTGCTGCTGCTGCAAGCCAGAAAGATGGTTCCGGTCTCGTTTGTGCTAGAAACTGCATCCACTGATTCCACTCTGCTTACCAGGGTTTGCAAATTCGAGCGAGTCAATGAGGCACGCACGCACACGCGCACACACGCAAATGATGATGATATCGTCGTGTGCTGATATGGATATTTCAACAATTGGTGACGATGACTGCATTTGAAGATGTGATTGAGGCCTTTCCTTCTTAATAGCCCATCATATAAACAAAGTTTTTACCACTCGTCGGCAGTGTTTTATATCCATGACAAGGTAGCCAAGAGTTTAACCGTGTGCCTTCATCCTTTAAATCTCTGCTGTTGAGTAGGTCCCTTGTTTAGTTTGGTTACCATCCATCCGTTGCTTGCTGTTGGATCGAAAAAGGGACTGTCCCGTCCATCCTGGATCTTAAAGCCCTCGTAGACGTCTTGCTCCTCTCGTCCCCTCTCGTCCCCTCTCGTCTCGGCTTCTGGCGAGGTCAACTACTAATTATTCAAGCACTTAGAAACCCATCCTCTTCTTTGTCTCGCCTTTGCTTTGCTCTACCTATCTTTCCTCCTGGTCTCCTGGTCTCATTCTCATTCTCAGTCTTTTCCTCAATTCCATTGCTCTTGGACGGACACGTCGTCTGGGTTCCCATCGTCTTCCTCTTTATTGGGCAGCTTGGGCATACTCGTCCCCTCACCTACACCGACTTCATCATCTTTCTTTCCTTGTGTCTGCCAACATCAATCACTCTCTTACTTGAGTCCCGCGGTTTCAGCTCACATCATAATATCGTATTAGCATCCTAAACATTCGGCTCCCCTCTTTGTTTCAACTTCTGCAAACTTCACTTCCCCAGGTTTCCTCGACGACGTTTCTTTGATCCTCTTCGCCCGTTTCGGAGGAGCCCGTTTCCGGCGCTCCAAGAACGCCGCTCTGACGACCAAACACCAAAATTCAAGGCCTCTCGAGTCATAGGCATTCGAGTGTCTCAGCCCATTGTTCTTTTCTAGGAGACGACCCAAAACTGAGACGACCACTGCCGCATGCAATCGTTGTAATAACTAATACGTGACGAATTGGGCATTTTCTCCGTTTGAAAGGCTTCTCAACTCATCAGGATATTCTGTGCGAAACCAATCACCCAACGAAATTATCCTGCGGCGAGCCTGCGAGACTTTTCGCAGTCCATTGACGTCGTATCTGTCTGCAAGCACTTGCTGGGATGCTCTAATGCTTCGGCGGCCGAGACCATGACTGTCAAAGGCGGTTTCACCAGTGCGGGCCAGCCAGGCCCTGACAGTCAGCATCAGCAACAGCATCATCATCAGGAGCCTGCGTCTGGGAATATGCCTTTCCCTATGGCCACAGCTGATCTCCAATCTGATGCTTCCTCATCTACTGTCATTGCCCACGCAGACTCGCACCGGCAAAGCCACAGTTCTTCCAAGTTGCCCGCTTTCCGCTTCACTGACCGGCGAAGCAGCAGCTGTGGAAGCGTGCCCCTAGCTAATAAGGGTGACCCCCTGTCCCTTGGCAGCAGCAACCAGTACAACCATAACAGAAACCAAAATCTCGATTCGAGAAACAATAACAAGGACGACCTCACCAGCGATTACCTTGACCACAAACCAACTACATCGGCATCAGCCTCAACACCAACCTCACCACTCGCCAATACTTTGGATAGCGCATCAGCGGCGCTTCCCCTGCAGTCTTCAATTGCGCCGTCAATTGTCTCACCCAATTCAGACCCCAGTACTATTACTCCGACTGTCTCAGTCGCCCCGACCACAGTATCACTTGCAGACCCAGGCCCAGTGTCCCCCCCGAGCCCTGCTCTTAGTGGACCATTGACAGCGCCCGACCCCGGCACAACACCAGCACCAGCAACTCTCGCGACGACCCATTCTCACACTTCTCACCCGACAACGCATCACCGCGACGAAAAACACGCTGTCTCTGCATTAACATCTGCGCCCACAGACCCATCAACGAACGCGGCATCCTCTACCTCGCAGCCCAACGAACCCAAGTCATCCAACGAATCCGACACAAGGCTGCTCTCACAAAACAATTCTAGGACGTCCTCGGTTCACCCATCGTCATCGGTGATCCAACTCTCGCCTGGGGTTAAGCGTCCCGCATCTTTTGACGCACATGCACCTGACGCGATCTCCCCGCATCCTGCTCCTCCAACCTCCAAGTCTCGGACTCGGCGACCACTGGTGTCGCGAAGATCGACTGCTGGCACCTCTTCCACTGGCCCGCCACCTTCTTTGAACTCTGAGCGCCTGCAAGCCATCGAAGCCGCCCAGGAAGGCCAATCCACTTGGCCCTCCTCAAGTGACAATTCACCTCAGCAATCGCCATCTGGCCAACGCGAATTACTTCTGCCCAAAACGCTGTCCAGAACCAACTCAGATGAGAGGCGAGCATCTGCCTCCCATCGCCCTCCCGTTTCATACCGACCGCCTCTCACCTCCAATAGTAGCACTGAATCATCGCTGTCAACCGCTGTTCGCGTTCCCCCAATTCGATCTTTCCGATCTTCAGGCTCCCGCAAGAGCCTCACTCTCGATATGAATTCGAGGCCGCGTTTCCACGACTCCGGCGACGAAGTCGAAGACACCAACCATGACCGTACCCTGCGCGCCTTGGAGGGCAGGGGTAATGATGATGCACTTCGATCAGCTCCTTTAGCCTCAAGCCGCCGTGGCGCCTTCGATAATGAAGATACTGGCGACGTTTTCCTTAAGATTGCCAGGGAGGAAACTTGCCAGCGTCAAACAGACGAGCACTCCCAAGAAGATATCCACAGCGTAGTGGTAAGCTCCCTACTTTTATCGCCTCTTATTGTCTCTCCATTTTTTATGATGCCGACTATGCGCTGTGCATGGCGACTCGGGCTGTGCAGAACTTTTTCAGGATCCATCACGTACCCAATTGCTTGTTTACGGAGATATAACTCGACTTTGATCCGTCCCAGCTCTGAAGCTAACTTGCATAGTCCCGAGCGACGCGATTTACCCACCGAAGACCATTATCCTCCGTAGTCCCTATACATCAGCCCGTGTCCCCTCCAAGGGTTCGGCGCCGGCTTTCTGATCAACAAGACACTGCGCGATCACGATCAAGAGGCTACGAAGACGACCGGGCCACCGAAATTTCTCGCATGTCAACTTATCGCACGCTGCCACGAGAAAAAGCAGCATCTGCGCATCCTGGAGAAGATGCAGGACGCATGCGAGGCTCGACCTCAACCATGCGCCCGTCCCCCGTCACACCTCGATCGATAGTTTTTCAGGAACCTAGTTCCGAAAATTCCATGTATTCTCGTCGAAGATCCTCTGTTACGGACAATAATGTAAGTGGGCAAAACCGAGGCTCTGCGTACAAATTCATGGGTCATGGTCACAACAAGACGTATAATTCCTCTCCTCTGGTCCGGTCATTCGATTTCCAGCGTCAAGCAAATCATGAGACTGGCAACGGGGCCGAGGGAACGGAATCGACTTTGTCGAATACAGCCCCCTCCACGGTATGGGACGAACTAGACGACCTCAAATCAAGAATACATCGACTGGAACTGACTGGTAAGCTGCCTTCGACTTCCGGCGCCGCAGTATCGAGATTATCGGACGACCGACCGCCGACGGCGACTACTACAGCGACGACTATGTCTTCTTCTCCGAAGCGAGTTGAGAATGGTCATCAGAACACGAATGCCGACGCCGTTAGCACCACGTCCTCCCACCACCGAGAGTCACATTCCATTCTTCAATCCGCCCTTGCTAAGTCCAAAGTTCTACTCGACACAGAAGTTTACCAGGCCCTAGAGTCTGCTGCTAACGATGCCATGGCCCTCACTTCCATGATGGGAACGCCTGGCTTACCTGGGCCCATTTCGAGCGGCGCCAGCACGATAGGCTCTAACGCAACTGTTACTGATCGCCAACTGAGACGAAAGGCCGAGAGTGTGTGTCGCAGCTTAACAGAGCTTTGCCTCGCATTGGGCGAGGACGCTACCCAGGCACGTATACCGCGGCAGTCGATTGAAGTCCCACCACCTGCTCAGAATGACGCGCCCACTACACCGACGGTTGGCAAAAGCTTTAGTGGCTTTTCTCAACGTCGACAGAGCATTGGGAGAAACGATCAGAGTGCCGCCAAGGAACATCTTACGAGCCCCAGGACTCTGTCCAAATTTGAAGAGAGAAGACTCAACATTCTTAATGGTAGTTCTCTACCTACTACATCACGTGTGTCCAGCTCGATACCATCGACACCGATCGAGCCGATCTCGAATCGGCGTTCTTCTCTTTTGGTTTCTCGATCTCGCCGTGCTGGTACCGAAGAACCCGATGAAGGCAGGAAGTCATCGCTCCTACTAAGAACCAGAAGAGCTGGTACTGAGGAGCCTGATGAAGGCCGTAGAACATCTTTATTCGTCCGCAACCGTAGAAACACGGTCGGCGAAGAGGGCGAGGAAGAATCAAGGTTCCGAGCGCCTTCTCGAGCACCTACTGAGCTTGGCAGTACGATTCGAGTTGTGACGCAGGATCAAACGTCACAGCAGCAGCAGAAGCAATACTCACCGTCAGCTGATAGTACATCTGCCATCCCGCGGCGGCGCTTTGTTTCGTCGAACCTCGGTGTGTCTAGGCTGGTGACGCCATCAGTTAACACAGCAACGCCTCCTCGAAGATACATGGAGAGACCGGCACAGCAAGACCACGGTCATAGCGCTGTCGACAAACTTGCCGAAGAGCGTGCACAACGCTACACCTCTCTTGGGCAAACAACCATGGTCAATCGGACCAGCAGTATGATCAGAAGACCCAAACGGGACAGCATTGCGTCCGCCAATCCTTCTGCAGCTGCTGGCAGCTACAGATGATGCCAATGACCAATGACTTTGATTGATTTAACGACTGTACAACTACCTATACATTACGATTCGAGCGCGGGACGTTGCTATTTATTTACTTTTATGTTTGTACGGGAATCATCTTTTTCTTTTTATTCCCTCCATTGATTCCTATCCGGCTCGGCCGAATGATTCATGGCGATTGTTGGGGACGACAAATTACATTGTCGTTCTTGTTTGACGTATATACACTGTCCATAGATAAGCTCATTTTGCTTTGACAGGACAGTATCTCTGCAGGGAGGACAGTGCTACGGTGTTTGGGGGGAGGCTTGCTTTCTGAAAACGGCGCATGAGGAGCGACCATGCAAGAAACAAGACAGAGAGAGCCTGGGCTTTATATCTGTTTTGTATCGGATTGGCAGTCGAGAAGACATCAGGATAAGCATGTGGATACCGATTTATTTTAATGTATGATGTGGCTTGGTCGCGTATGACGGCTCTTTGTTACCCTTTCTTTTACTTTGACCTTGGTGATGTCGTTGTAAGAGCATTGTGAGTTGAAGACAAAGGGATACATGCCATTTACTTGGTGGCAGCGCCAAAGTTTGAGCAATGCCTTGACGCTAGAGTGCCTGCTGGATCTGATTCTGTTAAAATACTCAATGTGTATGTTATTCTCGCTGCAATTGGTCTGTTGGGCTACATGGACACGGATGAAGTGGATGCAGACTTAGCACCCCCCTAAGGTAACTAACGTAGAGGCTGAGTCAGGCCGAAACGGGAGATGCGGGTGAGGCATGTCGTCCACAAGGTCGGTCGGCCCCACTCGATTCTCGCAAGAATTCACATCTTTAAGTGAGTGTCACTCACTAATGGGAGGGACTTCGACTCATGTCTTCTATCACAACACCTAAAATATCAAAAAGAAGCATTTCCTCTCTCATCTTTTCGACTTCCATCCAACCACGTTTTCTACCTCGGAACTGTTTCACTGCACATCAACCACTTCATCACAACTTTTTTGCACAACGCAAACACGGCATCATGGCTGACGAGGCTCATTTCCATGTTGAGGGCAAAATGCAGAATAGACCCACAAGATCAAAAGGTGAGAGGGGACGAGGGAAAGGCGGCGGCGGCGGTCATGGAAGAGAGGTGCAGGTGTCGAAGGCCCTGTCCAAGCTCTTGAGACATCAAGCAGCTAATGCTGGCATTCAACTCGATGATGAAGGCTATGCGCCCTTGGATGCTGTGGTACGGGGGATCCAAACCCACCTTGAATATCCCCCCTGCGGACAAGACTTGCTGACTCTCTCGTGCAGCTCGCCTGGGGCCCTTTGCGATCTTTAAAGGCCACGTTTGATGACATCCAGTCCATTGTCACTTCTAACGACAAGCAACGGTTTACACTCAAGCCCAACACCATCAAGAACCCTTCCCTAGATACTAAATCCACCACACCGGCCGATTATCTCATCCGTGCCAACCAAGGTCACTCCATCAAGCTTGAGTCAGCAGCTCTTCTGGCGCCCATGACACTAGAGGGCGGTAACGTCCCTGAGCGTGTCCTTCACGGATCCTTCTTTTACTTTTGGCCACGCATCGTCGAGTCCGGCGGCCTCAAGCCCATGAGTCGTAATCATATCCACTGCTCAACTGGAACGCCCGAGGAAGGCGTCGTTAGCGGGATGCGTAAGGATGCAGAGCTGATTATCGAGATAGACGTTGAAGCAAGCTTGAAGGGTGGCGTGAAGTGGTGGCTGAGTGACAATGGAGTGTTGCTGACGGAAGGCGACGAACAGGGGGTTTTGAGCACCAAGTACTTCAAGTTGGTGACAGGTCGCAAGGCTGATGTTGGGGTACTGTGGCAAGACGGTCAGTGGATTTCTGATCTACCAGCTGGGTTGAAGATAAGTCCCCCGCTTGGAAAGGGTCCTCGACAGGGTGGAGGAAAAGGAGGAGGAAGGGGAGACAGACGTTGACCTCGTAGATATCAGAAGTCATCCCAAAAGCGCCTATTTTATAGAGGTAATTTGATAAGGCGGCATACTAGGACTAATTTGATACACGTAACCATCACTGAATCAATCCTTTCTTCAGTGATTCAACGACATCCGCTTAGTTGACTCTTCATTTTGATCAAATCGATTCGCCCTATCGCCTAGCTAGGAGCAAAAGAACTCCTAAAGACATCGGCACCCAATAATAGAATTAGCTCAGCCTTGGTGCAACAAGCCTAAGAAAGTTAGGTTTTCCCCCCTTTTTTCTTTCTTTTCAAATTCATATCCATTGCGGGTTTCAAGTCTTTTTGAACCCCGAACCTACCTAAGTGGCAGAATCTGAAAGTGAGTCATAAAGCACCGCTCAGGAGGTCGAGTCCATGAGGCTCGCATGTTGGTCGCCTCTGTTCTTCTCTTCCTTCTCCAGCCACTCAAGCACCTTCTCCGCGACCAAGATCTCAGCTTTCTGCCTTCCCACGACCCCTTCTACAACACCCATATTCTCCGGAATCCGCCCATCATGTCTGAAAATAGGACGCCCTTTCCAGGTATCTTCCTGTTCATTGTCCTGTTCGATATGGTACTCAGGAATACCGAAACCCATGCGCTCACCGAGACCAGCGACACGCTCACGAACGGTAGGGCCCTGAGTGGTGGCAGAAGCCAATGGAGTACTAGTTGGGACGCTGTGAGCGCCTGAACGAAGAGCTGTAGCCACGGAGAGACCGCCATCCGAGTTGTCTTCCTCTGTCTTGATCCTAGCATGCGCAGGAGACTCCTGTGACCCTGGAGGGGCTCTCTTGCTGCCTCGAGGTGCTGGCTCTTCCATGCGGAGGTACTTGAGTGCGTGCATGGCAGCAAAGTTTTTAGCTTTTTGAACCTTTTTGAACGTCGGAACCTGTTGACCAGTCTCGTAGCCACGGCCCTCCTGGGGAAACTTGATGTTTTCAGAAGGAAGATTGCAGAAAACACGAGATCGAGGAAAAGGCATTCCGTAGACTTGTTGATTGAAGGTCTCTTGAGTGAACTGAGGAGTTGGAATTTTGTTCTGCTGACAGTACTCTGGCAAATGATCATGGTTAGGAACTTGATATGAAAGATGACGTTCACTTTTGGCGGGGAAACTCACGATTCAAATCGCTAACCCAGAAATCTTCCACTTCAATCTCATGAACGAGGTCTATGAGTTGCGAGATGGCGGAGATCTGCTGCTTGTTAAGCTGCGCAGGATGCCCCGTCTTTGCTTCTTCGGCTTTTTTCTCCTCAGCGAACTTTATGAGTTCATCCCAAGGGATACCACCACTGACAGTTGAAGGGCCGTGAAACGCCATTGTGCTTTGGGTGTGTTTTTGGCCGACGCAGTGTTTGGGTGCCGAAGGTGTAGTTAGGCGGAGCGTGATGAAATGTCAAACGATGAGATGAGAAGATTGGGGGAGTTGAGGAGCTCGATTTACATGAAGCAAAGGAAGAAAGGTGGAGAGCTGGCTCTGCAATTTATAGCTGTGATTCATGACCAGGCGAGGCCTCGCGGTAAGTAACTCAGTGAAGAATGGATGGATGCCTCTTGGAATATCGCAAAAGCGAAGTACATATATACAGTAGGCTTCCAAGAAGGCGACCAGACCTCATTGGTAGAACAGCTTAGATTGGCTGGCTTTAACTGCTATTTCCGAATTGATTGGGTCACTGTGCGTGTCAAATGCGCATTCAATCCGCATCATTTCAAGAGGGAAACGGTTACAATGTGATCATGGAGGTGGTGAGGTGGTGAGAGTGGCTGTGAGGGGGTCTATTTTTCTGGCCAACTATAGTGGAGGTGCGCCGATCGAAACACACAGAGGGATGACCTGACCTGAGATAGAACTAGGCTCTGAAAAACCAAACTTAACAACGCTTGATTGATTGTGTCGGTTATGCTATAGATAGGTAGGTCCATACAATGGGTTGACCCATCAGCGTCGCAGGGTATCTACCCACACCTGATGCAATATGTAAAAAGTCACTCTAGTTCAGCCACACCCTTCTAACCTCCTACCCATGGTGTATTTAATCCTCTTCAAAGAAACCACCCTCGTCGCTATCATTGTTGTCACTCTTGACGACTGGCTGTGCAGCCTGACGCTCCTGTAATCTGCGTTCTCTGCGGTTCTTTGGAGCAGCAGCAGCTTTCCCCTTGACCTTGGTGAAAGGTGCAGGCTTTTCCTTCGTGGCCTGTGGTTTCGGCTGCGCCTTGAGAGCCCCATCTGTGGTCGTTGCCTTGGGCTTTTTCTGGCGGCGCTCTGACTGTGCTTCTTCTGTAAGCTCAGTCGGCCGTCTCTCTCTTAAATTTCGCAACGCGTGGGGGCCACCCTTCATCGCCTGTTCGATATCCGACCATATTGGCGGTCGCTCTGTATGCAGTAGGCCCCTATGCTTGAGTGGTGTGTAGTCAAGCTTGTCGTCGTCTTCGTCTTCGTCTTCCTTCTCTGGCTTGGCGTTGGTGTACAAGCTGATGTAGGGTTCAGCATGGGGAAAGTGTTGTGTGTACGCCTCGTCTACTTCGGCAACATGCAAGTCACGCTCCAGTGCCTCGAGCTCGTCCGTTTCTGTAGATTCGGTCTCCTCAATCTTCTTGCGCAGCTGTTTTGCTAATCGCGATGCCTTCTTTCGTTCTGAGTCTCGCCTTGTTAGCATTCTTTTCGAGCGGAGAATCACGCCCAGAAAAGATCTTACCAAAGAACCGAACCATGTGATATTTCGATATCATAGCACTTCGTAGCTTCTGGAAGCTCTTGTCTGAGACTGTTGCCTTGAGAGCGCCCAGCTCTCGCTCGAGATCATTGCGTACGTTGGCGGGAAGTTCTTGGTTTCGGTTCAGGAGTCGTTGGATAGTGCGCGTTCGCTTCTTGGCCCACGTTGAAGTTCCCTCGTTCGGTCGATGCTTTGACTTGCTCGACTTGTGCTTCTTTGTACCATTGAATGATGGACGGTTACGAGGCTCGGGAGAACCAATCTCCGAATATCCTCTCTTTTGCCCCATGGTGACGATATATGGCTCGTGCGAGGATTATGAAAGGAAAAGGGGGTGAGATTGCGAAGAGAATGTTGAAAAGAGGTTCCAGGTCAAGGTTGAACAATAGTACCTAGTTACTGAAGAATCCCATACGAAGATGGCCAACTTTTTTTTTTCTCCTAGAGGTACCTAACCTAACCTTACCTTACCTTAGTAGGTACTATCTTTGTAGGGACTTGCGGCGGTATCTTATCAGGTACGTCTCGATTTGGGGTAGCGTCGGACGCTCGGGCTTGTGGGGAAGGGAAGGTGGTCTGTGTTCCTGAGAGGCACCTGGCACAGAGGTTCATCATCTAAGCTCGACACCATCGAATCCAATACCAACGACTATCTTCTTTATATATCAAGAACGTTTTCCTTTAATGTCTATAGCATCCAAATACCCAAAGGGGAAGCTCTGATATCAACAATTTTCTTATAATTTATTATCAAGCCGTTCTCAAGAGTCTGGCCCGGACCTTGTTCGTTCGACTCATCCATCGCCAGAATTCATCTCTGAGCTAGAGGCGCCGCCAACCTCTTTTCTTGAAGATTAATTCAAGATAAACTCAATTACCAGAAGGCGTTACTCTTGATTGATACTTATGTAAAAGTCCGTCACTGGGCTAATTCTCCTTCATCATGGATCGCCCTGAACCTGGGCTCGTCAAATGGTCGTCCAACCCTTCATATGATAACTTCATTCATATCAACCTGCAGCACCGCGTTGTTCAGGTCTACGAACCAACTGGTCATGCAAGAGCTGGGAAGTTTGACTACCAGAAACTCGCCCGCCACGATGACTTTCCTCCCCTCACAACCTACGATTGGTCGCCAACCAATCCCGGCCTTCTTGCCGTTGGTACCGGCAGTGGCATTGTGAATTTACTCAGGATTGACGATGGATCTAATGCGTACGTGGAGCTGGGCCTCAAGATGTCTCGTACTTGTCAAGCCGTCGCGTTCAACACAACCGGACTATTAGCAGTTGGCCTGGACAGAGTGCGAATGGATCAATGCCTTCACATCTGGGATGTCAGTCGATTGTCTTCAATAGACAAGAACACAAAAGGGTTTCCCTCGGATGCAACAAACATTGCTGAACCAAAAACCCGCCTTGAACCTAGTGTCTCTGTGTCAAGCATCAAATTCTTCGAAGACAGCCCCCAAACTCTTGTTGTGGGCATTAAGGCTCAGGGTCTTCGAATACATGACCTTCGAGGTAGGTTTCGCAGATGAAGAGAATTTCTTGCGTAAACTGACACATATTCAATTCTTATCAGACCCTTCAAGCATCGTCACATTTCAAACAAAGTGCAACAACAATCTTACAATCGACTATGCTGATCAGAATTATTTTGCTTCTTCCGCCCTGGACCACCCTGGAGTAATGATCTGGGACCGTCGAGCGACATCTCGACCCGTGGCTTCTCATGCATACATGCAAGCAATTGAGGAGGATGAACTTCCGTGGGGTGGAGCATTGCGTCTTGACCGAGTCATCGAGACTGATTCTGACCCTTTCTTGGCCGATGGAAAGTATTCCCTTGTTCGGTCACTTCGATATTGCCGTGATCATCGTGGTTTGCTTGCTGTGCTATCTCGTACGGGACAGCTCAAAGTCTTGAACACCAATAAAGAGGCCCCATCTTCTGGGTCTAGCAACCCGGAACTTCTCCAAGTTCAAAAGTCTTATGAGATGGATGTTTCATATGTCGAAACATCAAGGAAGAATGATCGAATTGTTGCTTTTGACTGGGTGACATTGAGCTCACCCGTCCTTCGTCCACGGCTCCTCGTTCTACGAGCCAATGGAAACTTTGAAATCCTCGAACAACCATCGCAAACATCAGACCATGTTTACAAACTTGTACCATGGAAAGCACCGCATCGCGGTCTCGAAGGTAATTCAAACTGATCCCCGATGGTTTGGACATGTCTAACCCCGTATAGAGGGCGCCCCATACCACAGCATGATGCAGTTTGAGCCATCCCAAGCTCCTGACATGCTAGGGCCTCTTCTTATCGAAGAAGCTTTGTCAGAAGTGCCATTATTCGGACCAGAGAGTGCAAATGTTCGGGCAGATACGGACTCCTTACTGAAGGCAAATAACATGACTTCAGTGGTTATAGAGGACATTGGGGCAACCACGAGGCCACTTCCTGAAGCCTTTCACAAAGCTTCCACCGTTGCAGCTAAGATAAGAGCCTTGCGCGCCTTCGTAAGAGACGAGTTCCAAGCTCCAAAGGGTATAAAGCCACGTGCTAGCGACACAAAGATCGTCGAAAGCGAGACCAGTGAGATGTCCTTAGCATCCGATAGCTTGGGCTCATGCCGAGAAATCCACGATGCATTGTTGGCTTCACTAGCTGAGGCTGAAGGTCTCCCCCGAGAAGCACAGAATGTACTTGATCACAATATGTTGTTACGTGCTAAAGAGAAATACCTATTCGACGCAGTAGCAAACAGAGACACTGTGGCAGACGATCCGTGGGTGAAATATATATGGGACTGGGTGGCGAGTAAGTATTCGGGCATTACTCTTATTCACGGTATACTAACATCTTGAAGCTGCTGAGGATAATGCTGATGATGGAGGCATGATACTCTCAAATATTGACCTCAGCTACGTTGGTGTTCACTCAATATGGACAAATAATCTTGGTGAATAACTAGAAGCGGAAATGGCCCAGACCCAGCTGACCTTGTCATAGGCCGTGATCCTTCTACTCGACTACCTCCTGGCGCAACGCCTCCTGATCGTGCAACATGGGAACGTGCCATTGCAAGTTTCTGCAAAAAGAATCATCTTCCCAAGTTCAACGGAGCAGCTACCAAGTGGCCAGCGCATCGTCAGCTATGCCTCGAAATCTGCGGCTGGGGTGATTCTGAAAAGCATGATCCAAAAGGCCGCAATCGAAAGGCAGATCCTGAGTACCCCACCACCATTCATACCATGGCCGCTGCTCGTGCTTTATTTACAGGGGATCATAAGGAAGCCATACAGATCCTTAAGAAAGCCAGCACTGCGCACCCTGAACTCTTGTTCGTGTCTTTGGCTTTACAGCTTATGGGCAGCGGGGACAGCACGCCTGCCAAGAGCAAGGAACAGCTTGATTTTGATGAAGCTGTTGCTTCCAAAACCGACCCTTACCTCCGAGCAATATCATCGCTGATTGCTACAGGCGACTGGACGGCTATAGCCAGCCAGCTATCTCTTCCCCTTTCTGACCGAGTTTACGTTGCAATTCGCAACTTTGACGATGACCAGCTCACACAGTGGCTCAACGAGCAAATCACCTTGGCGATAGCAGACGGCGATATAGAAGGCATCGTCCTCACAGGTATCACAGAACCCATGGTTGATATTTTTGCCCGCTACATCCAAAAGTTTCATGACGTTCAGACATCGACCCTCGTGCTGTCCATTTGTGCACCGAGATACATAGACGACATTCGCTGTCGAGCCTGGCGCAACACTTACCGTGCCCATCTTCAGCGCCATAAACTCTTCTTCCAACGCACAAAGTTCGATGTCGAGTCAACCAAGCGATCGAAACGGGACGGCATCCCCAAATTGAAACCACCATCACGCCAAATTGCCCTCCGCTGCGTTTTCTGCGACGCTGAGACATCACTCGGGAATAATGCCAACCAGCCACCGCATCTCGGAGGTGCCTCTTCTGCGCAAGCAGCATCGGCTCTCGAGTCTCGAAATCCACTTCTCGCGACGAGCATCAATGCGGGTGTGAGTTGTCCCAACTGCGGTCGACATCTCCCTCGCTGTGTGGTCTGTCTCGAGATCGTGGGCGTCCCTCGTTCCGACAAGCCAGAAGAGAAGAGTGAGTCGAAGATGGCTGGTCAGTTTCCTACATTTTGCCTCCGATGCGAACATGTCTTGCATCTAGACCACGCCCGCCAGTGGTTTACCAGACACGTTGAGTGCCCTGTACCTGAATGCCGATGCCGATGCAACTTCAGAGCGAACCCTGAGTTGAGTTATCGTTAGGATGCTCATGATCTAGACATTTAGAATCAATGGCGGTTGGCCCGTCGGCCGGCCCAACCGAACTGGGAATTATCGCCGAACATCTCATTTACTGGTCAAGATCTGTAACATATATACAGTTGAATATGAAGAGTGTGTCTAACTTGGATTGCTTAAGCAGTTGAGGGAAAAATGTATCTTTTATCTTTCGCTTCTATCCGCAGGTTTCGCAAAATCAACAGCCAAGAAACAACTCCGTGTCCTATTTACCCCGCTCCTCGAGAATCCGGCCATTGTATCCTTCACGCCGGAGGTTCCAAAACAGTGTTCGCCTGTCCTTCCCAGCATTGCACCGAGTATCCAAAGTAGGTATCGTTTGTTTCTTCTATCTTCGTTCGATCGCTCCGTGTCAATAATCTCTAACGCATAAAACAAAGGGGAAATGAGAAGGCTTCGACTTTCCAACAGGGGTATTGTAACCAAATGAGTCACCAAGTGACAGGTGAAAGGCTTCCTTTCCCGTTGACAAGGCTTGATAACGATTTATTGTTTTAATGGCTTGTAAAATATCAGGTTTCATTCTTCAACAGCAGCCTGGCACCAAGGATGCTCCAGCACCTGGTTGATATCGTAGCGTTTAGCGACATCTCGGTCCAGCATGCATCGAATGAGGTCGATACTCTCCTCGCTCAGAATATAGGGTATTCGCAGGTCACGGTCCATGATCTCGTCAATACTGTAGAATGGGTTCTCCTTGTAAATAATAGTGTAGAGGAGAATACCTAGTGCCCAAACGTCTTGCTCTGTGCCCCGATAAGGCTTGCCAGCGAGAACTTCAGGAGCGGCGTAATCTGGTAGCAAGTCAGCAAATTATGACATATCTCTAGGCGGGCTGAGTTATTAACCGATTGTGCCTACGAAGACATCGAATGGACCGCTCTTGATGTATGCAGCACTCCCAAAGTCGATCAGTTTGATGTTGCCTTCTCCGTCAAGGATTACATTTTCATCCTTGATGTCGCGATGTACCACGCGAGCCTTGGTGTGGAGGTGGTGGATTGCATTGGCTACTTGTACGAAAATGCTGCGGCATTCAGGCTCGTCCATGTTGGCTCGGAGTTCGATGTAGTCAAAGAGATCCATGCCTGGCAGACCATGAGGAATCATCTCGATATAGTAGTTCACATCATCCTCAAAGAATCCTTGCATCTCGACGATGTTGGGATGAAGTAGCTCAGGTTTGCGAAGGTACTCCAAGACGTGAACTTCCAGGGGCACAGTGCCCAGCTTTCGGTCTCTAGTCCACGTATCGACAAGAATACGTCGCTTAGTAACATACTTGAGCACAATCTTCTTGCCAGTTTGTTTGTGCCGGGCTAGCTTCACTTGGCCATACGCACCCTGGCCCATTTCCTCCAATATCACATAGTCGTTGATCGTTTTCTTATGGGGAGGCTCGACGACCTTGGGAACTGGAGTGGCCTCTTCAGGCTTGAGCTTTGGTTGCTGCCCCGTGATCTTAGCAGCAGCATTCATGGCGGCATCCTTTAAATGCTTGGACAGTGAACTTGCAGCAATCAACACGTTTTTTCGAGGCCCCTCGTCATCTGAAGCAATCTCAAGAGGCGTATGAGCAGGGGTCTGGCCAGGTGATGGCTGGTGGAGAGGAGTTAAAGCTCCAGCCCGGGTAGGGGTTTCGAGCCCGAGATGAGGCTGAGTGCCGTGGAGATGGCGAGAATAAGTAATCCACAAAGCATACACTATTTCTGAATGGGTCACTTCGAAGGCTTCGTCTCCGGTGGCGTTGTCCTCATCGCTGCCTTCGAAGACCGTCTCGTTCATCACAACGGTCTTCTTTTCACTCTTGACTACACGCATCTGGACGTCAACCTTCAGATCGGATCCGTCTCGGTGTTTGGCGCTTAATCCAGCAGGATGGAGGAAAGCAGATGCAGCGTCAGGTCTATGTTCTTTCAAGGCCAGGAAAGCCGAAGCTTTTCTGAAACGATGTTCAGGAACAACCATACCATCAAGGAGTTGTATACCATCCTCTTCTATCAGTGACCCCAGAATGTTGTCAAATTCTGGGATTAGTGCATTTATCGACATGCCATCGGCCTTTTCGAATCCGAAGAGCGCACCGCAAAAGGCTGCGTTTGAGCTTCGGATCTTAAGCGTCTCTGGCTCTACCACGACAATTCCAGCCATGTGAGGGAACGTGGAAACACGAAGCTCTAACCTGCCGCGGGTTTGCTCAATTGTGCAAGGCACATTGACTTGGGGTGAGTGAGGACAGGTGAAGTATCTCCGCCTTGAAACCTGGGCAAAGTCGATTTCTCCTGTGTTGGGGTCAATCCCTTGTCTGGGAATCCGTGGAACGAGTCTTGCTATATCGAATCCTGTAGCGATTGACTCGAACCCCCAGATGGGAGCAGTAGAGCCGGTGACCTGTTGAACGATGCCGTCCTCGTCCAAGGTGATGTAGGCGACGTCCTCATGAATCTCTTCCAAAACCCAGATCAATCCGACCTTCTTCTCTTTGACCCACAGACTAGCAGAACCGGTCGCACCGTTGCGTTTCTGAATGGGGACCACGTCACCGCATAGCAGCACTCCTCTAGATGAATTCGTCTGATTATACCCGCCGCCCCGGGTCTTGGGCGGGCTTGGGTCGCCGCTGTGAACCGTTTGGGCACGTCTTTGTGTGTAACTTCGTGGCTGAGTCCTCGAATTTGGCTTGCTTAAGAGCTGGGCTGTTATTCCAGATCTCCCGTTAAGCAGTGCCGAAGCTGCTGAAGCGGCAGGCGTTGTTTGGCCCGAGACCGTTTGGCTTTCATTAAGCTCATCATCTGCTTGCTTCAAGAGTTTCCGTTGCAACCATGACCTTCTCTCCTCCTGTACAACTTCCAAAATGCCCATCTTGCGCACCTCAGCTTTTGTAACGCCAAATACCAGACAGGCGAGATCGTTTGCTGCAATAATGGTCCATGGAGGTTTAACTTCTGTTGTAAAGATCGCCTGAGCGGCGGGTACCCAGCGGTTTGTGTGTCCATGTACAGAAGGGCCTAACTGGGTGGGGAAACTGGTCGCTGTGGCGCTGGGGAGTTGGACCAAGGACGGCGAGTTTAATGGTTCTTGATATATGGGCTGACCACTTAAGAAAGGCTGCGAAACTGTATCTATAAGCTTATCTTGAGCTGACACGGCCGTTATATCTGTCATTGTTCGCTTGAGGCTCAGCGTCGGACGGACTGGGGTAGTTTTCGAGCTCGAAGTGCCACCTCCACTAGCAGAAGCTGTAGTTGGTTGATCCTGAACATGGGCAGTCTCATAGGCTGCTGGCTCGAGTGGAATGGATCTTCTTGTTGTCCCAACCCTTGACCGTCGAGGTGGTGGCGATGTCTGGCGAGGACTGATGAGATCTGTGCTGGATGCTCGAGGGTCAAAATTCTTGTCGAACACATTTTCCTGAACCTCAGCGGGACCGGTCAGAGGAGCCGGGGCGTAAGAATCGTCGGGGTTTGGCAAGTTTGGAGCTCTAATTAGCTGCGCCTGTGCGAGTAGGTCAAGCATATTCTGTGTCTCGACATCGCCACTTACTCTTGCCTGGGCACTTGCAAGAGCAGCCTGCGACGAGTTCATAGGAAGACCCATATGATCCTTCATGAACTCAACAGACCGTTTGAGGGCATTTTGTCGGTTGTGCAAAAAGTCCTCGGACTGATTGGCGAAAGAGAAAGAATGCAAAGACTCCGAGGGGAAGCGAGAAAGATCGTCGGAGAAGCTGGGATTTGATGGACCACCAGTGAGCGACAAGTTGCCGGTGCTGGCAGCCATCGCACTCATCGAAGTGGAACGAGACAGAGCGGCAACGGATGGGCTTCGCGAAGATGCTCGGGATCCTGGTAAAGTAGGGTTCCTGGATGGTGGGCGTGTCTGTCTAATTCGTCGAAGGCCGGACAGGCCTAAGCCATGCTCGTGATCGGTCATGATGGGAGACCTGGAGTTGATATGGTGGTCAGCAAGGAAGCAGGCCGAGGGTAGGCGCCACAGTTGGGCTCCGTGACGCATGATTTCACTCAACATACCTGGCGATAGCTTCAAGGTCAGCGGCAGCCGCGGACGCATCCAGGGACATGCGTGCTCTGCTTCGATCTTGAGTGGAAGAGTTCCTTGCGGCAGCCAAGTTTCCCGTACTACGGTTCTTTGGCAACGAGAGGGGCATTGGCAGCTTCTCTCGTCCACGTTCATCATCCCCGGTGTGATTTTCGGCTCCTGCGTCAAGAAAGCCTGGTTAGCTGACAGGAGGACATAGACCAAGAGTGGTGGCAGGTAGCAGGTAGTACCATGATCATTTTGTCCTCCATGCATCTGTAGCATAGTTGGAGTCGGCCAAGGAGAGGCCGAAACCACAGGTCAAGTCGTGATGAAAGGGTTACGAGGTCTGCTCTCAGGATGGCGGGGTTGAGCAGGAAATCTCGGTTGGCTCGATTGCCTGGATGTCGATTGAAAACTTGGAGCCAGCCGTCAGATAGGAGAAGAATTCGCTTATACAAGAAAGAATGGATAGATGATAGACCAAGATGCGTATGGATATAATTTGAATTATCGATATTCCAAGATTGGGCCTTGAAGGGTGAGGACGGATGAGACCGTCAATGTTAAGGATGGGGATGGGGCAGTATTGCCAGGGCTATGTCTTGGCTTGTGACCCAAAACACAAAGAAAACAGTCCAGTCAGCGTGAGTCGAAGGGAATGCCGAGAGGGCGAATTGGGCGTTGCACCGCAGGATTTAGAAAATTATAGGTAAGGAAATAGATGAACCTTGGTGGTGCACGTTAAACTTTGTTTTCACCAAGAGAAAGTTTGATTGTCGAGATGGGAGCTTTCGAAGGAGCCTGAGAGATTGATGTTGAGGAGCGTGAAGAAGACGGGGATTTGCGCCGTTATCATAGGCTGCTCTCAAGACTTGTGAAGTCATCAGACAATCTGATTGGCAGGGGTTGGATTGAAGCCACTGCCTGTTGATAAATACTTAGTGCTTGCTTGACCTGAAAACCCCCCAAGATACAGTGGAGGTGGCGTGGCATTGGAAGGAGGACTGAGGTACCTACTTGGTAGGTAAGGTACCTAATCTAACAAGCTCAAGCTCAACCGTTGCAGCACATATTTGCTGTATCCGTAATAATAAGGTACACATTACTACCAGACAAATGACGCCAGCGTCCTTTTTCTGATTTCTATGGCTTCAACACAATTCGATTTCAGATTAGATCGTATTACGAGATGGAAGAACGCATTGAGTGTCAGATTGTCAACAGACTAGACTATGGGTTCGTAGTTGGAGTTGTTTTCATATGAGACAATTAATTCGTTCGCCACAATCTTGCTTGTAGGTTTATTCCCGTTCGATCCAATACAGATCTTCAATCTATTACTGAAACCATCAGCCATAGGTCGTTACTCATTGTAAAAGACTTCGCAATCGAGGCACATGAGGAAATAATCGAGACATGAGAAAAATAGAAATTAAATTTGACTCTGCTACGCACCAAGGGCTAAGTCAATGGAAGAGGCATTTGAATCAAGGGACCAGCACCTTACAACCAAGAATACACACCTTTTGTTAACCATGGTGACTGAGAACCAAGATTCCAAAACTTCCCCGAACATGGAATCTCATCGAACCCATGCTGATTGGTAGATAGATGTTGCTCGTAGGTCTGCTATCTAAAAGACAGCGAATTTGCCTCTTGATTTATGCATCAACCAAGCAGCTTTATCCAAGCAACGCCACATCAAAGCGGCAGAGGAGCAAAGTAAGTAAACTTAGAACCCAAAGGTTTCCTTTGGTTTTGATACCCACTTGGGGAGGAATTTAAAGAGAGATGAGATATTCCCCGCCAATGGATATGTCGGAATACCCTATCATCTTGCCAAAGCATCCGTAAGCCTCTTGAACAGAATCGGGTTCACAACAACTGCTCCCCCCAAACAAATGTGCTATAGAGAAAAAAAGAACGAAAAAGCTGTATGTTTCTTTGTACGGTGTTCACAGTGGCTAGGGTGCTAATAAACCTAAGCTTATTACCTATCTGATGCTTGCAGATCGGGCTGCTTGGATTCATTGCGATGTAAAACGGGTGAAATGGTTTCAGCGGTACTGTGTATTATTGGCCTCGATATTTCGAGGTCATCAGGACGTAATCTGGTTCACCAGAAAAGTTCATGTCTGACCGAGTCAGATGATCAGCTCAAGAGGTCAGGCCAACAGTCATGTCTTATATACGGCACACACATACCGGGGTCTGCAACCACGCGACACTAACTGACAAGACACCGTGCATGAAAGAATACTGCATCGATTGTAATGTCTTTGATAGACGACCTCGATATACTATCACGACAACGGATGATCACTGTATTGTTTGTTATCTTTCCACCTGAGACGGGCAGAAATGATACCCGGTGACCTCAATGGTGTGCTGCCAGCCCTACCAAGAGGCGCATGGACGATCTAAAATACTGTGCATTTTGGTACAACCGCAGTAACCCTCCTTTAGAACAAGGTCCCAAAGTATATCATGACGAGACATCCATCCTATGAGGTAGCGTACCTAATTCTCAACCTGATGCCTCCAAATCGCACCGATAAGAAATCGGGCGATAACAGCCCGAATAGCGCGGGGTCAGCTGTAAGTAAGGTAAGGTAGGTACCTAGTCTTGGAAGATGAGGGGCAGGGCACGCACTTCATTCTTGTCTTCCAAGGTAGTGGGGTCTTCCCCAGGCTTTTCGTGACCAATTATCCGTCTATTGCTTTGAGGCGAAGTTTGAAAAAGGAAGGAAACAAGACGGAGACGTTGAATCCATTAGTACCTAGGTAAGTAGGTCTAGACGAGCAAGATGTAGAACTATTAGAAAGCCGTACAGGCCAATCTAGGTATGTATGAATTTTGTTGAGCTGCCTACCTACTGTACATGTAACTGCCTGCACATATTCCCTCAGTCGCCATCCATTTGTTCTGACCGCCTTCCAGAACCACCTAGGGACATGCGGAGAAAGCTGACTCCTCATGGTTGGTCCGGGGCAAGCAGTCAGCTCAAAGAGGCTGGACCCTTGAGTCAGGGACGTTTTTGCATCGTGCAGTAGTCAGAGGCAAGGTACATACATGTAGTTGAGAAACGGCGGGTAACCCTTTGAAGTAATGATGGGTCTTTTGTGCCTCTAACTACTCTACTACATACCAAGTTGACCAAGTTCACACCTGGTTGAACAGCCAGACAGCTCACCCTAGGGTTATATGACTGATATGATATGATTGTTTCACACTCAAAGTCTTATCATGAGAAGTCAATGGGCCTCAGTGTTATTTTGTAAGAAACGTATCAATGAGAGATAAAATGTGCCACGCGGACACACGAGAGAAACTGACTTGTTTCTTGTCCCCGGGTTTGGTTTGGCTCGGGTGAGATGCATGAAGGATGGGCGAGAAGGGTGGGGACAGCTACACACCAAGGAGGCCATCAAAAAGCACTGAAGAAAGCGACAAGGAAAAGAATAGTATGCAGTGCACTGTAGTGATTGGCTTGTGTTCCGGATCACCGTCCCGTTGGGTCTCTGGCACTCAGAATCCGAGCTTGTCCGACTGGGTACCTAAGTACATACGTGCTGCCCAACAGGACTTGGTTTCTTTTACTTTTTCTTATGTTTGTGCTTTCTCTCTTAGTACCTGCCTAGGTAGCCTCGTGTTTGCCCTCGATGTAGTCTCAAAGTCTCATTCCTACCAAGATTCGCCGAAAGGCTACAACGTTGGCTACATCGATACAAGATACAGCGCCCAGAATTTCGCCATCCGGGCCACCAGAGAGAGTCGCGTAAAGCCGATCACCCCACCGTAGCCCGCACGATAAGAAGAGCATAGTGGGGGCTCTTAGCGTGGCATAGCCCAGACTACCAGAGTCCAGAGTCCGGGAACGAAGGGTCCTTAACCGACTAACTGCACTTAGTGCCGTGTACTATACTGTAAGGTAAGGTACTGAGTGTATGGACTCTAGACGATGGGTTGGGTTGGTACTCTAAAACTCTATGGGATCTAGACAGTATGTAGATGTAACTATTGGACTGACGGGTAATGTTCTAGAGCATCCATCTTTGGACAAAAGCCTCAACTGTCTACGAGGTACCTTATTGCTTTTCTTTACTTATTTTGTGTTCCCATCCCCTCCTCTCTCTCTCTCTCTCAACCCTTCCCTTTCCCTCCTCTCTCTCTTCTCTGGTAGTCACCTCATACTCACGGTCATGTTCATCTCCTCACGGGCATGTGCCCTGTTCCCCAACTTCAACTAGAAAACGAGACTCGATTCTATTGGAAACTTCCTTGCTGCAAGTAGAAGCCCGATACGACGAAACGGCCCCGCTGACCACCCCCCACCCCCCTCTCCGAATCCCCCGTTCGTCTGCTGATCCCCTCGGTTTACCAGCAGAACATTG
>JABSTL010000653.1:0-18457 GCA_013759095.1 Fusarium sp. NRRL 29148
TATATAATAAATTAAATAAAAACATAAACTTATTTCTAGACTTAAGCCTTATGTTATTACTAATAGTAGCTGGTTAAAAAACAGAGGGTTGATACGTTAATTATACTGATTTTGCCATGGCAGGCATGCTGATGTCTGCAGTACCTATAAACCTTTGACCAAGGTAGTGATTTTTGTGAGACGGTGCATTAGCTGCAGCCCAATCTCACTGTCGAGTCCAGGCAGTAATGTAAGGAACGCGGGGTATGGCGGGGCAAACAGCCACCGAGTTATGTCGTCGTGGTCCCGATCCCTATCTTGATTCACACAATCGATAAAGAGCGTAGCTGAGACAATGGACGTCTCCAAGTACCTGACAACTGCAGAAGCAACCTTCATGCGTGGGGTACCCTGAGGCGGCGTTCGAATGAGAGAAGGAGAATAAGGTCAATGCTATGGAGAGAGACATAAAGGACGCCTGCGTTCATGAGAGCTTGAGAGGCGGCAAGTAGTGACTGGGGGGTGACGAGCGTGTACAAAGATGGATTCTTGTATAGTTATGAGAACCAGCAACGGCAATCCATGATACTTGGTAGTTAATAGACTCTGATCAGTGACTGAGAATATGAAAAATACCTATGCAGAGATGAATAAAGGTTTTGTTACTACGAAATTCGCTGCAAACATCTGGGCAGCTGGGTTGATGCGTTTTGCCTCTCTCGTGGCAGTGTAAGCAGCCAAGCTCAGTGCGTACGTGCATGGAAGTGATTGGTCAGTGGATTCAAGATGGCTTAGGCAAATTTGGCAGCCTAAACTCCATGCAGCTCAGCCGCACACACGCACGTCGCTCACGAACCCCGCACATATCTGACTTACTTATGTTTACCGTCATTAAAAGAGATCTCCTTTATGCTACCAAGCCACACAAATTTCATCTCTATCTTGCTTCTTAATTCTTGATATCCGATATTACACACCTTTGCACCAATTTGCAAGCATGCCAGTGACATTCTCCGTCGCCAACCATCCAGCAACCACTTGGAAAACCTCCAAGGCTGCAACAACGGAGAGTCTCTTGGAGAAAGCCTCTCCTCGAGACTATCACCGATGTCAACGCATCATCAGAAGCTCATTCACTCCATCACTTCTGCAAGAAAATCATATCTCCCCATCCGAGAATGGCTTCATATGGTCTGCCTACCATGCCTACAGCCAGCATCACCACCTAACCATCCGTCCTGAAGACGTTTGGTTCTCCATCTTGACCCAGCTAAGCTTCTTCATCAACGCCAATGCTGAAGAGCTTCGATCCTTTTTCGTCGCCCATGAGGGCAAGAAGGAGCTTACGGTCTTTGAGGCTGCGACCATAGAGAGCGCTGACATCGGGGCTTTGGCTCAACAGCTAGCAGGGCTTGTCAGCAAGAATGTCAAAGACCCCGAACTTGGGGACTGGGTCATGCCCAGCTTCTCGACTACGACCGACACTGACCGAGTGGTTGCTTCTGTCCTGTTCATGGGGGCAATGCAGAAGTACTTTTCCTATAGGATGTGTTTAGCTTGTGGAATCCCTTCCGTTACGCTCCTAGGCGAGATCTCAGACTGGGAAGCTATCTTGACAAGATTGGATCGCCTTGATCAACTTGGAAAGGAGCCTACAGAGTTCGCTGAGATGCTGAGGCCGATTCTCAAGCACATGATTATGTCTTTCGAGAAGCCAGATGATGCGAACGTTAGACGATTCTGGAGCACCATCGCTACGCGAAATCCTGTAGGTAGCGGTACACATTACATTACAGGATGGATCACAGCATTCTGCTTCTGGGACGAACAAGGAAAGCCGAAATACCGTACCCAGACAGATGTACTTGCTGGTGTAGCGTACCCATCCGTCGACATCGATGACGTCCCTGCTGGGGTTGCATCAGTGCCGGTCAAGATCAATGACAACGGGAAGATTATCAGCAGCAAGATGGTCGCTGGATCATTTGGTATCCAGGCAACGACAAAGATTCAGGAAAACTCAACAGAGGAAACATCTTCGACTAGGGGCGGTTTGAGAACATCACTTAGCAGTCTTGTCGGTTCTCAGCATGAATCGACCGAAGCTACACGTTCCGATTCAGAACTTAACGCAATTCAGCCCATATCAGGCTGGCTCATGTATGAGGATGAAGCCAAGGAAGTAATTGAGGCGAGAGAGGAGAAGAAGAAGGCTTTGCTTGATGAGTTGGCGGAACTTGAGATATTGGCCAGTGGACCAAATGACCTTGCTGAGGGTGGGAGGTTACGAAGAATGATTTCACTGAAAGGGGAAATTAAGCGACTGGAGGCATTCTGATGCATGACTTTGAATCAAGCCAGGAAAATCGGCGTAATAACACAGCATGCGCTTCACATCTTGTCAGAGCAGTACGTGATGCGGATGCACTGCAGCGAGTAAGACCGATATGTGATCCAGAATAATACGCCAAGTACATGGCCGTGATTATGCTTAACCAAGTTGTATGAGTCAGTGCGATACCATACGCTCTATGCAGTGATTAAAACATCGGAGAGACTCCAATTCATACAAACCTGTTGTGCTGTATCCTTCCAGGCCTACAATCTCTAGAGCCGTTTGATCAATACGAGACCCATTCCTGCCTAATCAACACGCAACGCAGACTTTCTACAGCCACTATCATGAGTGCTAATACTGTCACTGAAGAGCTCAAGACATCCCTGCGTGCCTCCTTGGAGCAACATAGAGCCTTTCCAGAGCAAGAGAAAAGAGTACGTGGCCGAATAAACGTACTCCTAGGCATAGTCTCAACCCTGCAAAGCCTGGCACAAGCGGTTGGTGGCCATACGGGTCTCGGCATGGTTTGGTACCGCCATATCCACTGAAGCAGAAGGAATGGGAGCGATCATTCAGCAAATGAGAACGAATCTTGTTTCTATCAACTCCAAGCCGCTAAAAAGCCGACTTGACGGTCTTGGACGCGCGCCAGTTGGGGAGGCAATTCCAGACCTTTACACAACACAGACCGCGATGGCCCTTGTCACTGAATTTAATAACCTCAACAATCAGTTGATTACTATGAAATTTGTTTCAATTGCGTATGAGCAACAGGTTAATCAGTACGTGGAGGAGGTCTACCCTGGGACGGAGGGGCGATTCTAATGATGGGTCTCGACTCTTTGAAAGAAATGAAATCATGAAACGCGGGGGTATTGTTACAATCATCATTGCTTATGTTGTAGGACATGATACAGTTATAGAGAGATATTACATTTCGTACTTTCTGTTGCCCACAACGCGTAATCAAACCTGCATGATGTTTATCTGGTTCTGCCCTATGGATCTCGCGTAAAGCTCTGGAAATGATCAACTGGCCAGCCCTGAACCTAATGAGATTCAGACCTGTCCGTACAGGTGGCAAAGCCCTTCCAAGGTGCCATTATCACAAAGTTGCCGCAGTGGCCTCTAAGACGTGATGTCTTGACGGCATTGTTGGTGGAACAATGTCCACACGACCCTCCAGACGTCTTTCAACTTCTGCCATTACTTTACATCTTAGCCAACACTCCACTTTATAAGTCCATATGCACGCCCCGTAGAGCTCCTATAGACTAGCCAATGAATAATCCTCCAGCGCCTGATGCCCCTTGATTTCCAGTTTTATCGCCGGGCGCAGTGTGTCAGCCAGGTCTTGGTACTCCTTGTGCGAGCTAACGAGCAAGGTCATTGTGATTTTATGATGATATGGCTGTTTTGTGAGACAAGCTGCTGCTCTCTTTGCGAATACGCCACTATGGTTGGTCTTTGATATTATATCACACGATTATACGACGCTCTGATTGTTAGACGGGTGAATCCGAGGATAATTTGTGTAACCTCAACATAGCAGCGTGGAATTCGAACTAAATGAACGCTAGGGGATAGGCTGCGCGAGAATGAGACGAACATCAAGAGATATCACATCGTGGCACTCGATCATGGCCGTTGGCACATGGCATAATTCAGGGAATCTGGGGGCTATTTATACACGGTTGCATTCGATGTGAAGAGCCTCGACGGTTAAATTTCAGTTACTGAAACCTGGCTAGATCTTCTGCAGCCTTCATCTTACAGCCGTTTTGCAAGGTTGGAAAGCGACTGTGTTTCATCTCAGGTCATTTCTTCAACCCTGCTTTGCTGGGAGAATTTTCTGGCGTTTCCTCTCGACTGCATGCAGCAATCCAACTTTGCAATGCAGGTTTCATTTGTCTTACGATTCCAAAGGTAAAAACAACTGCAAGGTCCCTTAAGTATAGTAGTTAATCAGGTACATAACGTCTTGAGTAATTGGGGGCTTACTAGGTGTAACTTTGGTAATCAACTTTAGGTAAAATCTTGACTATGTATCTTATATGTGCCGCAGGGCTACCACTAAATACTGCTCGCAAAAGTTTCACTCATCAGCACTCTTAATCTTGTCATTTGCACTCCATTCATTGGCCGATCTCTCGTCTATGAGCTCTCTGCGGAGCTCCTTTGCTATTTCCCCGTCAAACGGCAGGTCTCCAATTCGTCCTAATTCTTCCGGCCACCAATCCTGGCGCTGGTGTGACACATTCGCTGTGGAGATGATCGGAATTGCAGGATCTACAAGGAATAAGGCCAGAATCTTTCAATGCCCGGACTTTGTTGGGTCGGCTAGCTTGAATGAAATGACATGGTGCTGGAAGACATTCGGGAAGAATAGAGCGCGTTTCTCTCGAGTGAGTACACTTCCCACGCTTTGGATCGTGCAACCGCGACCGGGCCATTCGATACCGAATATGCGTCGGATGGTCTTCCAGTCATTCTGCTCCTGGGCCAAGAGTCCATCATCCAGATTTTCTGCATTTGCCATCGTTCGGAGGTCTATGTAGCTGTCAGTGATGTTCTCGTTGTCGTAGTAGAAGAGCGCAGTGGGTCAGATGTGCTCATTGATCTGGCCTTCTGTGTGCCACGAACCGCCTGGATAGTTCGGATTCTCTGGGGTGATATGGATGCTGGCTAGCTTGAAGATGACCTGGAGCCTCCTAGGCCCGGCCTCTAAAAAGATGTTGTGAAAAAGTGACTTGATATCTTTGGCAGAGAACTTTTCTCAAGTTGGGGGCTACGTTCAGGCGCAACAAGATGGGTCTTTTATAACCATCGCAATCCCGACGTTTGACTTCCTTCTCGGACACGCTCCTGCTGTTCGTCATCCTCATCTTCTGATTCGCTATCTGGCATGTCTCTACTCTTGCTGCTATTGTACTCTTCCGTCTCATGTTCACTGTCGGATTGATCCGTCTTCTTTGGAAACCGCTGGAGCGTAGCGTTAAAAGTCCTCTCTGGTTCCCCCCATTAGTAAGGCTCTTTCAGAGATGTGTCATCATCTGAATCTGAACCCCCCGAGTATGATATCACCGAGTCACTGTAGTCCTCGTCGTACTGACCCCTGTGAGGTTCGTCATCCCGAGTTGGTCGAGCCAGAGCCGCACAAGGAAGGCCAGGGGCGTTGGCACAAGTGCGTCGACTTCTGCATCTCACCCTAGCCTCTTTGGTCGTCAGACGCTCCATAGGGAATTCTTTCAGCCCGTGATAGACGATGTCCATTGCAGGCCAGGCCTTTTCGATAAATGTCTCAATGATTGGGTATAAAGCCGCATGCTCCACAGGATGTAGGTTATTGATATAGCTTCCGATCTTGACACGGCCGCCATCAGCCGATAAGTCGCAAGGAAGAAGCCATTGGAAGTTCGTTGATGTGCAGTGCCAAAACCAGCCACGGATCGACTTGTCGCTTGGCTTCTCGACAATAAGGCCTTAGCCACAGTTTCCCAGGGCTTCTCCAGGTCCGATACGTCTGCCGTGTAGAAGGCGAGATTTGCCGCATACCAGCGGGTACATGAATGGGTGAGCAAGGTTCAGAACCTTCCTATCGCTTCCGGGGTTCCAGTCCGTACCGGCTGCAGGGACATCTTCTAGAGCCTCGACACCTTGTTTCAGTGCCTGCCATGCATAGTCGGGGATCAGGTGATCAGACTTAACGATAGCGGCGGTGTAGTCGTAGACAGGGAGAAGTTTTGTCTTCTGGTAAATTGTTGCCTTGAGATTCATCTCTTCGATGCACTAGAGATTGGTGATATTAGACTCGTTAATAGAAGTTTGATATACTTACTGCATCAGCCATAGCTGTAGTGAAATCGCCGTATCTGAGGTATTGGCCCCAGTCAAATTCCAATGCCTAGTTTTCCATCGGCTCGTGATCGTTTCATCATGCACCCTGATCCACCAATCTGGCTTGTCTGTAATTTCCTCGATGAATCGAAGCATACAGAGCTCGCGATTGGTGAGAGTGTTGGCCTCGAAATCTGAGTTCGTACTCAGAAGGATGATAAAAGTCTGTTCTGAAAATCACGGGACGGCCTTTCCCCTATAGAGAAATGACCAACGGCCTTGGTCTCAGCTGGAATAAACTTTGAGTAGTTCTTTATGCAAACGCGTGGTCAATACCCACTTAAGTCAATAATAATTCGTATTGTTTCTAGTCTCCTTCCTTTCCAGTTAAGCTTGTAAGGCTTCTCAAGGCCCGTTCAAAGCGTGTACCGTGTCAAGCGCGTCACTTTCCGAAATCGGTCTTGCGTATGCTTCTGCATACATGGGTTTTTAATTATTTGTTTTCAAGAGACTTGAACTACAGAAGGCGCTCGCTGCTTTTCTATATAATCGCTCAAGGTTAGCTTCTTATTTGTTTTGCAGACATGCCAGTCGGATTTTCAGCTAGGGCTTTAAATACTGGGAACAAGCAAAGAATACAGGAGTGCGAACGGTTTCTCTTGAAATCCCCATTGCCTCATCTCCGCCCTCTCTATGTGGAAAGTACGAAATAATCCTACAATAGCAGAGCACCAGGCGTAACCTTCATGATAGCTAAAAAGTAACGCTCATTTGTTTACGTGATAATGGCGTTATTGTACAATTGATGCTAGAATTCACGAAGACTGGTGCAAACAGCAGATCAGATTTCTGCTTAGGAGTTGTAAACTCTGTTCATTGCCTCCTCATCTAAACTTAACCAAAAGATAAACTGAACTTCACTAGAAGTGCAACCTTTCCAACTTCGCCTGAAGACAAAAACAATAAACTCAATCTATAAACCTAGAATACAAAACTACTTCCCCAGGTCTCAACCCAGTCGTCTGGTGGCTTGCAGCAATACGTTCATTGAACAGCATCACTTGGCGTTTCATCATGGCCACCCTAATCCATCGTAAATCTTGGACAGCAGCTGGTCAGCTCAGTCAACCCCGGCCCCTCAAAATTCCGTGACTCAGTAAGTATGGCCTCTGAACGAATCTCATCAGCTGGAAGTTCAGCCACAGTGAAATCCGAAGTGTAAGATACAAGCGAGAGCATAATAGCGTCTGCATGAATTGCTTCAGGCGGGACGCTAGTGTCCTGAGGCTCACAACACAGCCATCGAGATATTGAAGTTCTTGGGACCCTTTCCGAAGTCCAAGGGCAACAGAGGTATCGATATGAGTGATTGCAGGCTGTTAATTGGCCATTCCATTCTGCTGAGTAGCTTCACGAACCTCGCTGGGCATAGATGCCTCGTAGAACTCAAATACGGCGTTTCGAAGCCACAATCCGACCTTTCCCATGTCCCATTGCTTCGGGGGACAAGAGCACTCTTCTGTACACTATCCTAAGGATTTGAGCTGGTAAATAAACCCTGGATTAAAACTAAAGCATTTCATCTACATGATGATGTTCTCATAGAGATCATTGTCCAAGTCTTGTATCAGTCTAAGAACGTTAGAGAATTGGCGAGCAAGATGGTCAAGCTCACGGTGTGTTTTGCTAGGCGGCTGCTTTTGATCTGTGTCAACATCAGATTGGTTATCTGACAAATACTCGCAAGCATCAAAGATTGATGAATTAAGAGCCAGGTGGTCAGTGAAATCCCTGAGGTGATTATCTGTCAAGCCGAGAGCCTGGTCGAGGTGCCATTGAAAATCACCGCCCACTTACAGGGAGCGAGACTGTGTGCTGCTAGGCATAATAGTCTATCGAAGGGAGGTTCGAAGTAGGTGATAGATGCAAGTAATGGGCAGTGATGCTGTGAATATGCAGTGATAGTATTTGTCTGCAAGGACAGTCTTTTATAACGACAGATAAGTCTGTCTTTAAATAGACTCACAAACATAGATCTGAGAAGACTATCAGTTTCCTGAGCTCCGTACTGTTGCCGGGTAAGATCAAGAGCATACGCGAACATGGTGGTTTGGACTGACCGTATGGGCCGTAAGCCTTTCCGAACAGTGTCTTATTCAATTCTAAACAAAGAAACTGTTACTAAGTGGCAAAAGTCAAAGTGATTTTCTCTTGCAGCTAACACAATGATGTAAGGTAGTGAAAATATTACCTAAGACAAAGTAGTGTTGGGAGCTAGAACAGTGAAAACTTCATCTGGGGATCCTATAAATCTAATGACCCAAAAGGACGAAAGGGTAACTTACTCGCGACTGAAATACACATCGTGTTTTGACCTATGGAAGCACGCTTTCTTGCTGAAACTATGTCAGTAGTAAATATCTGTGACCATTGTCCCGTTTTTGACGCCCTTGAATAATCCGTCAAGGCCCATGAACTCTATTCTCGTCTAAACAGTGTATCACCAAGCTTCATGCTATATCCCAACACCTTTACACCATTCGTGGATACACTACCCTGAAGTTCCTTGAACCTCATCCTGTGATCCTCGCGGTCACCCTTCTTATCCCAACCCACAGGAACCATGAAACTATAACATTCTCCCAGAGAACCCTCTTGCTGGTTCACTTTCTCATCAAAATCTTTCACAGCCTTCTGCGGCTCTTCTGATTGCTTCATCTTCCTTCAGCGGCTTGCTTCCACTCCAGCTGTACCTCATACTTTTGTCTCGCATAATACATCTGATCAAGAGGCACGGCATCAGCCTTGGCCTTACTGACCGCGGGGTCGACTTCGTGCTTCTCTTGCTGCTGTTTGTTGATGATGACCTTGGGCATCTCCTGTCTGGTATTGCTGGTAGCAAGGGCTGTCTGGAGCTTACAGTTTGAATACCTTTCGTCATCAGTCAATATAAGCGGCCCTCTCTTCGACAGACTTGGCCTCGAGATCATGGAGGTGCAGCGCTTCAAGGATCTGCTGGTCCTAGGTATCGGCCTTTGAGAGGCCGATTTCTAGCATGGCTTCCTTCCGAGTATTCTGTCTAACAGCGGTGGTCCCGGTGATATTGGAGGAGTGCGAAAACCCTGAGATGCAGGACCAGGCATGTAGACAAGAACCCCATTCATTCATCGTGCTGGTGTGGACAATCCTAAGTGCAAACAGTTATTCTGCAGGAAATGGCAAATGGCTATAGACTTACTGTTTAACAAAGGTGGACTTGACATCGCCGAAGCTCTGGTCTTTATAGGAGAGCCCTCAATGACCACCCATTGTTCCGCGCGGTGGTTATAACCATGAAAGATTAACTCCATCTTCAGATCTATTTTGTTCGTTGAACAGAGGGGCCAACAGAGGGGCCAATTGACTTTGGAATGTTGACGATGGATAGAATGATGGCAGTATGATGGTCTTACAAAGATTTTAGCTCCGAGGGCCCATCACCACCGCCATTGGCGAAGTAGGCTATCTAGAGTGCAGAAGGATGATGCGCGGGGAGGAGGCAGATCAAGCCAATAAACGCTCCCTATTGGATAAGCACTGTCAAAGTAAGCGCTTCGGAAATCCTTTTAGCAGTATTAGATTCCACTTGCGACGGACGCTTCACAAGCATTGACATTAACTCTGATACAGAACGCCGCCGTTTACTGCGCTGCGGTTGATGTTGGTGTTCAAGATCCATGGCTGTCAGGCAAGCGGAGACGGTGTCTAGATGTGATCACGATGCAGGTCCCTGTCCCGACGGAATCGCAAAGGATCTGTTGGCTGAATGATAGTCCTGTTGTCAGAGTGTTTCCAACACAATTTTGGCGTTGGAAGGACTCCAATGCAGCTTCGGCGCTTCTCGTCGTCGTTGCTTCTTACTCATGACGTTTTGATCAATAGCCTGATGGAGAGCGCCGTCTTGGAGCCAGAGGGATCAATATAAAGTCTCTATGACTGGACGGTAATCTTGAAAATACTCAGGGTCCTGATTCTGAGGTTCTATACCTGCCGCTGTGCTAAAGCCGATCTAATGCAGGTGGTGAGTGAGCCTTGAAGTCCTCACGCGCTGTTACGCCGAATGAGAAGATGAAGTTGTGTGGGGAGGACGGGTTGCACAATTGTCTGGTCCTGAGGCCAGTGATGGTTGACGCGTGTTATGGTATCGATGGGGTGTCCGGGAGGGACATGACGCAGAATTGTTGAGCTGTTGGCTGATGTAGTCTCAAAACGTGGCCTGTCGGCTCGATCCAGTCCATGAGATTGAAGTCTTACTTCCCGCACGCTGGCGGCGAGGAAGTAATCGAGGCGATGAAGACGCAGTTATATGTGTGTTCGGGCTGATCAGGAGTCCTAGATGGACGATGATGAGACAGAGGCAACGGCGTCCAGGGTACGAGAGAGGATATTGAAAGGAACGGAAGAGAGTACCTGTCGAGAAATTGAAATATTGGAAATCAGAAACGCAGGAAATACTCAAGGTGTACTTAGTAGAGGCCACTAACCATTAAAGACTGCTACCAAGATACCGATATATCCATAATACTGATTATAATAACGAATACGTCCAGACCATGTAAAGAACTTACAGTGATCTTTTGATGCCTCCGTTCAGACCTTAATATGCAACAGTTGGGTGTGTCGAGAAATGTATTGCCGTTCTAAATGAGCTCTTCAAAGCGAATTTCACCTTCTCTGATCTCTTCCAACCAGAATCTAAGCGAATGGCACCATGAGCATCATAGCTCAGCACTTCGGGCGAGCTGAGAATAATATGGTACCCTGTCTTCCAGGATCCAGCTGATTTTACATCGATTTACGACACCATCATCCCAAATCTGAGGACGCTACAGTGTGATTTTAAATATGGCAAGTAGCTAGATCAGCACCAAATGGCTGTTGCTATCAATCGTCCCAGCCGATCTAAGCTATCAATTGGCACCCTGGGACGCTGAACGCGCTAACGTCGACAACTCATAACGCATCAAGAGACTGTCCCGTACGTGACGGGTGTGAACTATCTCAGATCTTCAATTAGGCGGATGTGGTTTCTTCTTTCTTGACAGGGAACGAGCTCAGATAATTTCAACGTGTTCTATTCCTAAACATTGGTTGTGAGAGGCTGGCCGCGGCGTCGCATCAACCAGTATATTCTCCGCTCGTCATAAAGCTGCCAGGTTTAGCATGAAGGTGATAGCGACGCTTGTCTGCCAATTGCAAAGACATCAAGACAAGTTCACTGTTCCTCAAAGGCTGCAGACCAATTAGTACATACACGGGTCTAAGAAGACTGAATGCAAGCGGTAAAGCCATGGCCAAGTTGTCTAAAGCAGTATGCCGGATATTTTATTAAATGACTAAAGTTTTATCCACAACAATAAATCCTGACTCTCCAAGCCAGAAATACGGCTTTCTTAACTACTAACCTCTCGCCAACGGGTCAAGCAAGAGACTAATACTCACTTATCCACTAGATCAATCGTTTCATTTCGACTATCTCCATCGCCAATCTCGTTCAAGCGGTCAGAACTTGGCAGATCCAGAAACCTTTTCAACACCCTTTCAGCTGTTGAAGTAAGATGTGAAAAGTAAAGTCAGTCAGGATATTTGAAGTCTTTCTGCGTACAATATCCCCGACAAGCTTAGCAGTAGTACAAGCAAGAGGTTGATCCTGACTATTAAAGCCCTGGCTGAATTGTGTGAAAACACAATTGCGGTGTATTGTCGCGAGACTTGAGTTACTATACGACAAGCCATACGGCTACAGACCTTTGTCGCATCCACAGCCTTGTCGACTACCTTTCTCTGTTCTAGTCTCGCTAGAGCAAATGCAGTTGGCCAATTACCTCGTAGGTATCGGTCAGAGCTACCTTCGAACTGATTCCATATACCTGGTCATCCCGGATATGTTGTCTCCCAGATATATGGCTTTTAAACAAGTCGACATCGTTTTAATGCAAGATGACAGAGAACACAGCTTGTCCTGTGTAGTTGAGCTAAGGTGAGAAATGTAAGAATCTTTGGAAAACAAGAGGCCACGTCAAGCAGTAAATTCAGACCTTGCAGGAAATGATACAAAGACATACAACAAAATGAGGATTAGTTTCGGAGATGCTATATATTCATATTCATCCTTGTCTCTAGCCCGATTTGCCTTTCATATTTTAGATTGTACTGCTCTACTGTTCGGTGTCCAATTTCGTGGTTAAGAAATCTCGATTGCGAACATCGGAATTACATCAAATGGACAATGTATACCTGGCTGAACATGCCGCAACGAGGGTCAGCTTACTAACTAACTTATTCATGTTCTCCTCCAATAGCTATGTTCATTGAAATGATAATGTATACCTGCAAATATGAACCAGGTAGTCAAAAGAGCACAAGGCGACAACATACATTTTAAGCACGGCAGCACCTTCGAATCATATCTACCTTAAACCACATCAACCCTCTTTTGCTCTGCTCAACCAATCTCAGACGTCTCCTCCATCCATAAAGCGCATCCGATTCCCAGTTTCCGTCTTCTTCTCCAACTTGCTCATCGCCTCTTCATACCAGATCTTCGCCTCCATGATGTCTTTGATCAAGCCATATCTTCCACTATCAATTGCCGCGACTCGTGGAGTCCTCTCAGGTTATCCTCTATCTTGTTGACCTCCTCCGCCGAGGTGCTAGGCATCGCGATGCTGATTCGATCGCGAAGCTGATTCGATCGCGAAGGAGAGTTGCACCCTCAAGCCTATGATTAGCCTGTTGGTTTGAAGCTCCGCCAGTCTCGAGACTTAATTAGACTTCTCTGAGGGCTTCAGTGAGATCTTTCTGGGGCTGTTGTCCGACCTCCTCCTGGATACGGCAGGTTCTTAGTTTCATAGCACCTGGTGGATGTCGTGCTGGAGAGCCTTCAAGGTTTCGGCGAGTTCGATCTGTTAAGAATCCAAGAGCTCCATCAAGGTACCGCAAAAGATTTTCTTGAAGCTTGTGGCTGACAAGTTCTCTTGTTTGGTGGTTGACAAGCTGTTGATAGATCGAAAATCCGTCTTGGCAACTTTGGGTACTGGTTTAACGTCCTTAGAAACAACAATAGGATTTTCATCGGTATTAAAGGTTGGGGCTCATTTCTGTTTAGCCTATCGAAGACATAACTTGCCTCCGTCGTCGGTACGAGCCACGATGGGGTCCGGAGGTGCCGCGTGGACCGACAGGGGAAGGGAACAATGCCCAAATGATTACTCTTAAGCTACGTGGTGCAGGAGTTCTTTTTACCTTTACCTTCCAACGCCATAGCCAAGAGTGCCTTCATCACTTGGCAAGCCCCTCATGCCGCATCATCACTAAAAAATGTAGTCCTGTCGGGAAGAGTAGCGGCAACCCGTAGCGACCCTCCCGCATCCCAAAAATTGCCAAAGTCAAACCCGGATGACTTGTCCTTCAAAAGGTTGGCTATGTGGTACATGTTATATACGACACGATCAGGGACCTAAGAGTTGTCGCAGACCTTTTCACCGGTCTTGTATGTCTCTCGGACATCCTTGGGAAGCCAGTGAGGCCCATCCCAATCTTTATCGTTGTAAAGATCGCGTCATAGGTGGCCATCCTCATCAGTGCTTCGTGATCCATGGCAATGATTGGTGAGTGCAAAGTAGGCATACCGCGCACTGTTGGAGAGATGTTGTGAATTGCGAGGCTGATTTCAAGGGCATCTAAAATATAAGGGACTATAGGTACAGAATCCAGGTCATGGAGGGTAAGGCTAGTGCCAAAGAGAATTACATCTGGGTCAAGAGTTAAGTATAAAAGTAACAGAACAACTCCAAGGCGAGTTGAGAAACTAAAGAAGTCCATCGAGGGTGGCTTGAGTTGTAATTATACTTGGCGGACACTAGAAACATAGAGCTCGTAACCTGGACCGACTCCAATTAAGCCGTGCTCAAAATCTAGCGGAGGATTGTTGCATCTTGTCGTTTGGTACGGAGTTGTTTGTTTATCACATCTGTCAATTGAAATGAAAAAGTCTTGAGATGCGCGTAAGAATCCCTGCAAAGCTAGTGGAACAATCGTAATGTGCGTAGAGAGGCTGGGCCACTTGTTCCCGATGGCCAACCCGTCCCAGCGGTAGACTAGATGAGAAACCAATTTACATTGGGCTTTTGATCGAATTGATAATGCACTCGCATTATTTGAGGGCGCCGACTGGACGCGTATAGATTAATCGCTGTAATTGCGCGATGGGCACCTGTCGCTGCCCAGTACCAAGAAAAGCGGCGCCTCCATTGGTTTGCAGCGGGTTTTTGATTATTTATATTTTCCAGTCAGTCAATTGACTTAGATGGAGAAAATTGACCAAGATTTATTGTAAACGGTGGCAATGATCAGAGAAATTTCTGCTGAATCGGGACCAGGGCTTTTTGTGACCAACTTTGACCAAGTGTATCATGGAGATTACGATTCGGACGGCATACAGGCGGTTCATGGAACGCAGAGGAAGCGATCATGGATAAACCTCATTTGGCAGTATCTTCATTTGCGTTGGTCGCCATCTCTTTGTTTAATTTCTTGTTTTCAGACCGTCAGTCATCCTCACCTTTTTGAGTTTCGTCTTTGGTTTTTGGAGGTGGCAGTCGACATGGGGGATCCTGGGGAATGGGGAAGAGGGCCGCTGAGCCGTGAGGGGCAGATCTGCGGCGGTTGAGCAAGGGTTTCTTGTATGTAGCTCTATGTAAGTAGCCGAGAATGGAGCAGCCACCTCCTTGATATGACCGACATTCTGATCTTATTGGCAGACGACGCGGGCTCGGCTCCACCTCCGATGGTCTGACATGGGTTAACTCGGCGATCGATCAGAGTAGCCGAAAAGTCGGTGACTTGATATCCAGGCCGGGAGTCCAATCGATTTGATACAACGCATGTACGTCCAATCGACGACTGTGTACAAATGTGTCACCAACAGACTTGTGGGGGAAATTTTAGTGGTAAATCTTCTCGTCAGCACTAGTATATATTAGCCATCATCAGCCATCCATGCATGTTATCACCACTGGAATCAGCTCTTGCCAGATTTAAACTTGATTATACTTATACAAATCTACCGCAACATGTCACGATCAGCTTTGAATTTCGCCAAGTACTTGAACCGTCCTGTGCTTGTATCCCCAGGATGCTCCCTCGCCGTACGTCAACATCGTCATGCCTTTTCAACCACGCGATCAAAACAACTCATGGGAATGGCTGGCTTCACCGATAATCAGCTCATGGTGAGAGATGCCGTGAGCCAAGTCTGTTCCGAGTTCCCCAATACCTACTGGCAGGAACGCGATCAAAACGGGACGGATCCCAAGGAATTTCATGCAGCACTTGCAGAAGGCGGTTGGCTGGGCGTGGCACTTCCCGAGAGACTGGGTGGCTCTGGCCTAGGCATCTCTGAGGCTACTCTCATGATGCAAACTATTGCTGAATCAGGAGCGGGCATGGCTGGTGCACAATCTATCCATGCCAATGTTTACGCCACTCAACCCCTCGCTAGGTTCGGTTCAGAGGAGCAGCTGAACACGGTGCCTCAAATAGTCTCTGGAGACTTGCGTGTTTGCTTCGGTGTCACAGAGCCTAATAGTGGTCTGAATACACTGGGCCTAGCAACCACAGCTAAGAAGACATCGGATGGCTACAGCGTAACGGGTCAGAAGATCTGGATTACTTGCGCTCAAGTTGCTTCCAAGATGATCTTGTTGGCTCGAACTACACCATTGGAGCAAGTCAAGAAGCCCAGCGAGGGTCTGTCCCTATTCTACATCGACCTAGATCGGAACCAGCCAGGCCGCCTCGACCTACGCAAGATTAAAAAGATGGGCAGTCGCGCCGTTGATGCAAACGAAGTCTTTTTTGATAATTATCAAATCCCTGGAAGCTCACTTATTGGGGAGGAGGGCAAAGGGTTTAAGATGATTCTTCATGGCATGAATGCTGAGCGTTGCCTCTTAGCTGGCGAAGCCCTTGGCCTTGGTTACGCAGCCCTTAAGAAAGCTACCGACTATGCACGCGAGAGAGTCGTCTTCAAAAATCCAATTGGTGCGAACCAGGGAATTGCGCACCCACTAGCTGACGCATATATGAAGCTTGAAGCTGCAAAACTTATAACATATCACGCGGCTCGGCTTTATGATGCAAGCCAAACAGGATCTGTCAAACAGGATGAGATTGGCGCCGCGGCAAACAGCGCCAAGTATCTAGCTGCTGAAGCGGCTTTCACTGCTTGCGAGAGAGCGGTCCTGACACACGGCGGCATGGGCTATGCCATGGAATATGATGTCGAAAGGTGGTTCCGCGAGGCCCTTATCCCGAGAATTGCACCTGTGAGCAGGGAGATGATTTTAAACTTTATCAGCGAGAAGGTTCTGTCATTACCTAGGAGCTATTGAGTACAGGTTGTGACTTCAGTTGCACTGAGTTGTGTTGTAATAGATATCTGAAAGATGCCATATCGCTTTTCACTCTAGGAACAAGTCGTGCAAGCTTTCTCTCCCGCCGACCACGCAGCTGACCGGGAACGCCTTGGTCTCACAAGAGAAGAAATTTCAACGCTGTGCCCAGAAGCCCAAGCGTTTCCTCACTGGCTCTCGCGCTGCGCAACCCTCGGGAGGTTAATAGAGGTTGTACGTGGCAAGAAAAGCTAGAAACACTTGAGATAGTTTGAGATACTTGAAGCGATTGAGTGTATCATTGACCTAAATCAGATCTAATGCGTATCTACATCGTCTCGATGCTATCAGATTCAACTAGATTCTTCCGCAATCATTCATTTCTTGCTTTGCAGCTTATGATAACCAAGCTCTGCGCGTGCTCTACCCAATGTAGACCCGCCACCAATCAATTCCCTAATGCGCTCTTCACTCTCATCAATCCAGGTTGCAATCTCTGCCACCTCGCGAGCCCGACTTCGCGGGACAATAACCACGCCGTTGGCGTCTGCGACAACGATATCTCGAGGTTTGACATGCACCCTGCCTATCCCAACTGGCTCGTTGACACCTGCTACCTCCATCCTGTCCTTGGCGGTTCTCATCCAGCGTCCGGCGGTAAACATGGGGTAGTTATCGCTTATGGCACGATTCACATCCCGGCACACGCCATCAATAACAGTCCCAGCTATCCCTCGGATACCGGCATACTGTGTCATGATATCACCCCAGACCGTACAGTCTGTACGGCCGCCGTTGTCGATGACTATAACATCGCCTGCAGCGACGTCATCAATCCAATCGCCAACACCTTTTGGCGGCCCTGTACTTGAAGTTGGCACATAGCGTACGGTAAAGGCCGGCCCGACAGTGACCTTTTGGTAATTGGATAAGGGCATGATGTTCAACGCCTGCCCTGGTATACCCAGCTTGTCAAGGGCGTCGGAAACTGCAGGGGTATCTGTTGCGGCGAAGAGCGAAACCAATTCTTGGTCTTGGGGATCGTTTTGCTGGAGGCTATGCATGGCATCAGATGGTGGCTGACCCAAGACCTCAGATACAGAGGGGCCGTCTTGAATGGATTGAGTCATCAGAGTCTGTCAATAGTAAGAAGAAGATGAGAAAGAGGATGTAAGAGACCAAGTCTTGCTAAGATTTTAAATAGCTTTAGCGACAACAGAGTCCTCTATTTGAAGTGACACGGGAAGCGTTATGGCTGCGCAAGGGGTTCTCACTACGTGTGCGCAGTCACTCGTCATCGGTGTGTGTAGACTACTTACAGCTCGCCAATTGCACACTCGGCCGTATGCACCATGCCTAGTCCATGTTCCCAGCGATCTGGGCGATGAAATCCCCAGGCTCACCGCCTCAACGGCACATGGACAGGGCGGCTTATGAGATACAGCCGCATAAGTGCACCCATCTCTCAAGTACGTAGAGGGACAATGCGTATCGGGGACGACACCGCCAGTTGAATGCGCTAGAGAACTGCTGCTAATGCATGTCGCTCTATGAACGGATGAGCGCAGAAATACCACACAATGTCAAAAAAGCATTCAATATCAGCCGCTCGGTCAGTGATGATGGAGTACACGTATACGTACATATTTCCATTTCGGAACCCGTGCTTCAGCCAAACACTAGCCTAGCTAACCAGCCGCCTGTAGCCTATTTGCATGCCTTAGTGGAGTTCTTATACCCTGCTGTGTTTTAAACATGCATCTTCAGAAACACAGCGACAGGCCACCTTACCTATTAAGGAAAGGTCTTGTCAGATCTTTGTACCCGGTCCCCGGGTCCCCGACTCCCCCATAACCCGACTCCCCGGCCT
>JABSTL010000654.1:0-16740 GCA_013759095.1 Fusarium sp. NRRL 29148
GTCTATAATACTTAGAAATGTTGTTTATTGGCTAGAAAAGCATCTTCAAGAAGTAAGGGAGCATTAATCAATAAGTAGGTATGCATTGAGTATACTGTAATATTCATTTACAAGTTCAAGTCGCTCAATATCTTCAACATATATAAGAATTCTGGAATGCAGCTCTAACGCCAAGGAAAAAAAACATATTTGAGCTGATTATTACAATATATTTTACAGCTTGTTCTTTCCAACAGGCTCCTGAGCAGCAAGCTCCTCATACATGCGATCAATATGCTCCCTGTAGGCCTTGGCGGCCTGGGGGCGCTTCAGCTTAAGCCTAATAACGGTGTCAGCACATATACTCCCAACGAGACAAAACTTTAGAGGGAAAACTTACGTAGGGGTAAATAGACCGTTATCGATTGTAAAAGGATCAATTTCGAGATGAGCATTGCGAACCTTCTCGAAGCTGTTGAACTTGTGCTTCTTGCCAATGCCGTCGAGGACCTTAAGGAACTTGGCTTTCACCTTGGGGTCGTTAGCGGCGATGCGGAGATCGGCGACCTGGTTGGGTGCGATGGTCTCCTGGAGAATCTTGCTGGCGAAAGGAGCAAAGTTCTCAACGTCGATACCAAAGATGGCGACCAATGAGGACTGAGTACCGTCACCGTGAACATAGGCGGCGTTGATTAGGTTGGTGCTGCCCATGTAGACGTTCTCAATGCGCTCAGGAGAGATGTACTCACCCTGAGCAAGTTTGAGAACGTTCTTCTTGCGGTCAATGATCTTGAAGCGGCCCATCTTGTCAACCTCGCAGATGTCACCACTGTGGAACCAACCATCGGCGTCGAGGGTCTTCTCGGTCTCTTCGGCGTTCTTGTAGTACTCGCGGAAGATGACGGGACCGCGGAGGAGAAGCTCACCACGAGGGTTAGGCTTGTCATCCACGGTGTAATCAAACTCGGGAACCGACTCGAGGCAGAGTTCCACACAGCACATGGGGCCGCCGATGTTGCCGGTAGTAAAGTCACCGCGTGCCTGGATAGATCCGACGGCATACGTCTCGGTCATGCCAAAGCCCTGAGCGAAGTGGTTTGCGAAAGCGGCGCGCAGGAACTCTTGGACATCAGGATCAAGCTGGGCACTGCCGCTGACCATGCTGTGGACTCTGTCCATGCCCACGGCGGCCTTGACCTTGGGGGTCCAGATTCGATCGTACAAGAAATGGGTGTTGGAGGCCTTTCCGGGAGGGAGTCGCATGTTGGCCTTCTTGGTGTCAATGACACGTCGCGAGAGAGCGCCTCGGACACCATCGGCTTCAATAGTAGCAGTGCGAATGGCAGAGTTGAAGCGGTTGAAGAGACGAGGAACTGAGATGAAACCAGTGGGCTTGAGGATCTTCATATCATCAACCAAGCCCAGAATGTCACCTCGGAAGAAACCAATGGCAGCGCCCTCAGCGACGGCGATCTGATCGATGAGTCGTCCGTAGATGTGGGCTAGGGGTAGATAGGACAAGTGGACGTCCTTGCTGCTCACATTGCCATTTGTTCGGCCGCCTGCGATGGCAGAAACAGCGTTTCCGTGGGTGATGAGGACACCCTTGGGGTTGCCAGTTGTACCGGAGGTGTAGTTGATGGTGCAGATGTCATTGCGGCTGGGAGCACGAGGGGCGCGTCCAGACTTAGCACCAATCTCCTCAACCTGAGTCATGGAGTAGATCTGGATGCCATGCTGAGAAGCAATCTCATTGAGAACGGAGGCCTTGGTGTGAGAAGCCAATTCACCCTGCTCGAGCGGATCGAGAGAAACGATGAGCTTCAGACCGGGTAGCCGGGGAGACATTTTAAGAAGAACAGGGATGTGGGGGAGGGAGCAGACGACACAGGCGACCTCGGCATGGTTGATGATGTATTCTGTTGTGTCGGGACCAAGAGTTTCGTAGAGAGATACCGAGTAAAGTGATTGAGAAGCAATACCGAAGTCTAGGAGGGAGTGTGTCAGCAACTACAACCACATGCTCAATGTCTCTTATGCAGGTTCACTGCACAAGAGGGGCAACCTTACCGGCGATCTGCCACTCAGCCCTGTTCTGCGACCACAAGCCGACACCGTACTTTTCAGGAGAATAGTTGATAGCCTTGTGAATCTCAACGAGGCCGGCACCGAAATTCTTTCTTCGGACGTCGAAATCACCGTAGTTGATCCAGTCGTACTTGTCCTCCCACTGCTGAGTCGCCTGGTTCCAATGGCGGGTTCCGAGACATCTCGAATTGGGCCACTTGCGCGCACTCCTCTCAAGGACGTCGTGTGTCGAATTGATACCAGGCTCTAGCGCTGTGACGAGAGGACCATCGCCGACTGCCCAGTGTCTGTAGGCGGCGGTGCGGTTAGGTCGTTCTGTGCCGGGGACGGGAATACCGTAGGGTTTTCCGGGGGGAGGGACTGTGGTGAGTCTCTTGTATAGGGCGTCGTAGTCTTTTTGTGTCTGGAGAGCCATGGTGAAGATCGGAGGCGAGGAGTCAAGTTGTTGGAGGGGTTACAGTTCTGGCAAGGCGAGACAAGGACACAAAGACACGGAGCGAGTCGATTGCTGCAGTGAGAGAAGTATGCTTGGAGCTGTTCTGTTACCCAAGCGAGAGAGTGAGTAGGAAGAAGACAATGGGTTGGTTGGTTGAGTGCAGGTATTCAGAGGGACACAAGCACAAGGAGCCAGTTGACTGATCCCTTGCAGATAATTTACTGGTAAGGCTTAATCACAGAATGAAAGCAAAAAAAAGGGGGGGGAGAGGTAGGGAAAGAGGAACGAGATTAGTAGGATTGGGGGTTTTGAAGAAATTCAGTTCCAAGACTTTCTGGACAAGTTTCCGAGCCTGGCGAACGCCATCAAGTTAAGCGCAAAAGGTGGAAGAGCGTAGACCGAGGCGCGTTGCGCAGTCTGGTACGCCATTACGCCCATGTGCCTCGGCAGCCCCAGATTTCGTGGAGTAGCACAGGCCTGTAGCTAGCAGAATATGGGATAGCGGCACTTGGAGAAGACCTGGGGGAGTTGATAAATTCCCCTGATTCATCCATTCCCCCCGCGATACGTACATCCATTGATACAATGTCTCCTGAATCCTTGAGGCACGGGACGTGGCCCTTTTTGAGTCAAGTGAACCGAGGATGTGATTATAGCATCCACAGTCGAAGCTGATTTATTGGAGAGAGTGCGGGGGACAGACTCATGATATCCTCTCTGCCTCCTCTGAATGCTCATTCAATCCAATAGTTCAGAACAACACTTTCAGCTCGTCAGCACTTGTGTCTATGTCTATGGCTTGGAGACACGTCAGCTGCCAAGATACACAGCCAAGAGCGAGAAGCAGCACAAGTAGGTATCACCAAACAGGTATACATGCGTAACACATCAGAATCCATCACTGGTTCTCGTCGTAAGCACCTTGTTGTACCCTCCGATCCAATTCAATGGAAGGCTCGGGCGCCCAACGGACGCTAGCTCTCCCGAAGACCTGGAGATCACTGTCGTCAGCTGTAGTTGGTCAGTTTTCACAGACCGGTACCTTCGGGCCCTTTAACTTTTTCTTGAATGTTTTTCGGTTACATGTGAATATCCATCGATGACAAAAATGTGGCTGAATATTAGACTGAACTAGCTGGCTCTTGGTGTTGCGGCCTGCTGATCTGTCGTTCCTCGTGATCCCTACCATAAGCAATTTTCTATTGGATGCTATATATCCTTGAGGATTGCTTTGTATCTTGCAACCGTATTCAGTTCTTGGTGTTTCGCCCGACACTCCTCAACTCTTCCTATATTTTACCCCAAAGGGACTAAAGTGTCTGCAACTGTAAGCGAAGTGTTTGATATCTGGCTCTTTCCAACGTGCCTCATACCTTTCTCTCTTGCTGATTGGACCAGCCCGAGCAGTCATGAGTTTCGGACTTTCCAAACTTCAGCTCGCTAAGAATCTCTTTCTTCTCCCATAATCTGTAACCGAGTCTATTTCTATGCTTAAAAACAACTCGAAACAAAAGCTGCCTCACTGCTAACAGGTTCAGCCAACTGGCACAGTGACATTCAATCCTCGGAACGACGTCATCACCATCAATTATGGACCACCTTACCTAACACCAACTTTTCATTCAGTAACAAAGCGGCTCGCGTCAACACGTGCACTTCTTGATGGCACTCACGATACTGGATGAGTTGGCATAACTCGTGCCGATCACCATCACAAATTCGTCAGAAACATCGTATCTGGCGCCAAAAGCATGCCATCCATTAATGCTCCCCATCGCGGACGTTGTATTCGGCGCTTGTCGTCTCGACGAAACACACCCGATAACGATGGATCAAACGATCTTTTCAGGTCAACTCAAGTTGAATAGCCACATCAGGACATGAAGCAACAGTATTGCTGCAACAAAGATATCTCATCTGGTAAAAGTTGCCAAGTTCTTAAGCCTCCTTTTCAATGTCCCAAGGATTTGCTACTTAGGTATGCATAAATCCAAGATCTACCGAGATCTACAACAAGCCCGTCTAGCCCATCTCAAACAACGACACTCGCGGGGTTTCCCTTTTGGAAATTACAGTTGTTTTATCTACATGGAAGTGTTTGATAAGAGAAATATCCCTTTTATGCGGTGGACGGTGGCGGCCCCTTACCACCATCAAAACGCTACGTTAGTCGGCATAAGATACAACGAAGAAGAAAAAGAGGGACTGTTTCATATCGACCTCGACCCTGTCCGTGTCTCAGGCCCCTTTCGTCAAAACACGACCTGATGCAGAGAACCACCTTGACTCGACGAGATTGGACGTGTAATCGTCAATGCCTTTAACCTAGAGTTTCGACGATGTCCTAAAAAAAGAAAAAGCTCACATTCTTTTTTGAATTCGTTCTGTTTTCTTATTAGTGGCCCCTTGACGGGTCCCACGGTCTCTCTCTCGGGCCATCTCCCTTGGATCGTCCACGCCCCCACATGGTCCCGAGAGAATGTCTCGTCAGCAGGTCTTTGGTTTTATATCTATCGATTCCCACGTTTTCGGCCATCGGGCCTATTCTCACGACGATTCCTGTATTTTTTCTTTCTCTTATCTTATATTATCGTTGGGGTTGAACATACTTGAGTTGTTATCATCTATCGCATGAGTTGAACTTGTAATCTTCAACCTTTACTCTCTCTGCACCTCTCTCTTTCTGTCTGCGCTGTTTCTTGGACCAAATAAATATTGCCACCATGAGTCGGGTCGCTTTTCTCTCGCTGCGAGCTCTGCAGCTAGCTTTATCTATTGCTAGTATCGGTCTGAGCGCGTATGGTACGTTAACGATATCCATGATGGACTTCCGTCAGGGAAGTAACTAATAGTCTCAGTTGTCAACGATTATAACCAGCGAAGCCGAAACTCAGCGCCCTCGCCGTTTACTTATCTCATGGTCTCTTCCATTTTCTCGATTATTTCGGTCGCCTATCTCTCACTCACTCCTCTATTCGTACCGCGCATCTACCACCAATATGCTGCTGTTGTCATCGAATCTGTCAACGCCGCTCTGTACTTTGCCGGATTCATCGCCATTGCCGTGTTCATCGGGTCGCTTATCATGTGTGAGGGGACTGTTTGCTCTTGCGCTCGTGCCGATGCCGTTGTCGCTGCGGGTCAGTTCACGGCGTGGATCACAACAACTGCTTTCACTGCCAAGGATTTATTTAAGAAGGCTTTCCAAGAACCCAAGAAGGATGATGAGGGTCGGGACATGGGACAGGCATAGGAGATTGAGCAGACGGTACATAACACCACATAACAGAAGCCCGGGACTTGTTCCTCGAGTGATGGAATTGAATCTCTATTGGAAAGGATAGATGGGTATTAATGACAGGCGTTTGGGCATTTTATGAAAGACAATAGCAGTGCTATGTTGAGTAGCCTGGCTATACTGTCAAAGGAGTATATCAGCATAGGAGACATCATACCCAACCTGAATTTCTGGGCTGGAATGGGAAACTCGGCGTTTTCTGCGTTATAGTTTCGCAGCCTTCTGTAGCAGAGGCTGATAGCGCATTTGAAATGAAAGTCAAAGAAGCTGTTGAGTTGGACTGGCTTCTAATTCATTTAACGAAAGCCATTGATCTATTTCGTTCGGTCGCTCCGGTGTATGCGAAAGTCACGACATGTGATGTGGACGTCAATAGAGCTGAAGACCCCGAGACTCGGGTCGAAAGAGGAAGATGTGAAGTCGTACGAGAAACATCATACTTGTGTAATAAGCTGAGGAAAGGTAGTCGGCGTTTATACTAGTCGGCGCCGGGTGAACGGGCCGGTCGGTGGCTTGAAGAGATATGTTTCTCGGCCAGTTTTTCGCTTGTGCTACGGTCGAAGAAGAGAATAGGAATGCAGTGCGTGGTAATTGCACCATTAGACCTGGGCTTTGGGTCATGGTGGGGGACATGGGGAGCGGAGGACGATATCATCTGATGTTATATATTGCGTGGGAGGTGCAATACCACGTTCAGCTGATTGGGCTATACACTTGTATCAGGTTTACGTGACATTCTCTCTGCTGCCAATGTAAGAAGCTTATCTATTTCCTGGAAACCAATCGAGTTCCTGTCCTCGTATTACACTGTAGCATTCATCAACCCCGCATATCACCATCATGACAAGCCTAGCTAGGTAATTATACAAAATACGTAATTATTTCATCTCCTGCCGAGAAGCCAAATCATAAACGGTTCTCGGCGGTTCTCGGTTATTGCACAATTCATACATTTGCAGCTGTCAAACGACGATCAAGCCATTAGCTTTCTCAAACAGTAAAGACAGCTCGAGCAAAAGCGTGGGGAGCTCGATGGCGTGCTACGCGGGGTCCTAGTGAGCCATGCCCAAAGAGGCTTGGATACACAAGAACAAGAGCACTCGAAAGTGCATGTTGGATGAGTTGTGAGCGAGTATAAAGGGGGAATGGGTTGGTCTGCGAATCGCTGCTTTTGTTTACTTTTTATTCTCCTGTTGTTCATATAGATTAGATCCTTTGATACGGGAAACGTGATTCATCATGGCTGAGGAACTTAGCAAGAACTTTGAGACACTGCAGCTTCACGCGGGGTACGTTTTATTTATTGTTAGCCTCGGCCTTGGTGCTGGGCTTTTCGACTACTATACAGTTGTAGTTGAGGGCGTAGGATTGTGCAGAAGAACTCAACTGACTCGTTTCCTTCAGAGCTGAGGTTGATCCTACCACCAAATCGCGAGCTGTTCCCATCTACGCTACAACCGTATGTTCTCCCAAGCCTCATGACGCTCTCATCATAAATTATTCACTAATGCTGTATTTAGAGCTATGTCTTCGATGACTCTGCTCATGGAGCTAGGCTCTTTGGTCTCAAGGAATTTGGCAATATTTACAGCCGTATCATGAACGTGAGTTGTCAACTCCCTACCCGGCTTAACTCCCCACTTACACTACAAGCCAACTGTCGATGTCTTCGAGAAGAGAATAGCAGCTCTCGAAGGCGGTGTCGCAGCCCTCGCTGCCTCATCAGGCCAGGCTGCTCAGTTCCTCGCCATCAGCACACTCGCTCAAGCTGGCGACAACATCGTCTCCACTTCTAACCTCTACGGCGGCACTTACAACCAATTCAAGGTCTTCTTCCCTCGTCTGGGCATCAAGACCAAGTTCGTCGATGGTGACAAGCCTGAGGACATTGCGGCTGCTATCGATGATAAGACAAAGGCTGTCTATGTTGAGAGTATTGGAAACCCCAAGTATAACATTCCTGATCTGGAGGCTATTTCCAAGGCTGCCCATGAGAAGGGTGTTCCTGTCATTGTAAGTCAACAGTTCTGTAATCTGGTGTCCGCTAGGCTAATGGTTATTTTAGGTCGACAACACTTTTGGTGCTGGTGGCTACTTCATCCGCCCTATCGACCATGGTGCTGATATCGTCGTTCACTCTGCCACAAAGTGGATTGGAGGACATGGAACTACAATCGGCGGTGTCGTCGTGGACTCTGGAAAGTTTGATTGGGGCAAGAACGCTGCTCGATTCCCTCAATTCCACGAGCCCTCTGAGGGATACCACGGTCTCAAGTTCTACGAGACCTTTGGCAACATCACTTTCATCATCCGCGCCCGGGTCGAAATCCTCCGTGACCTCGGTTCAACTCTCAACCCCTTTGCTGCTCAACAACTACTCCTCGGTCTCGAGACTCTCAGTCTCCGCGCTGAGCGTCACGCCCAGAACGCTCTCGCCCTTGCTCAATATCTTGAGAAGAGCCCCTATGTCAGCTGGGTCTCATACCCTGGTCTCGAGAGCCACCCGTACCACGAGACAGCTAAGAAGTACCTCAAGAGAGGCTTTGGTGGTGTTCTGAGCTTTGGTGTCAAGGGAGGTGGTGCTGGAAGTGAGGTAGTTGATGGCTTCAAGCTTATTTCTAACTTGGCCAATGTTGGTGATGCTAAGACACTTGCTATTCACCCCTGGAGCACCACTCATGAGCAGCTCTCTGATGACGAGAAGCGCAGCTCCGGTGTCACTGAGGTATGCATTCCTTAACACTTGATTTGAGTTTAACTTACTAACAAAAACAGGATTTGATCCGAATCTCGGTTGGCATCGAGCATATTGACGATATCATTGCCGACTTTGAACAGTCTTTCAAGGCTGCTGCTGATGCCACCACCGACGGTCAGAAGAAGGATATCCCTGTAGGTGACAAGGAGGCTGAAGCTCCTCTTGCCCCTTAGAGAGATGCAAGACTGAGTGTTTGAAAGGGACTGTGATTAGGATTGACATGTTAAAATACCCACTAGGAGATTGAAGAGATGAGAAAGCGATAGTGTTTATCATGAAACTGTGCAATACCATTGGCTTGTGAACTTGCTTAACAATGACAAAAGAATATCCGTATTGCTAGACATGTCTCCTTGTTTGTATGTAACTTATTACGACGCCATGTCCCTTCTCGTGACCTATACTTAGCGTTTCATTCTTCGAGGTTGTAACCTCGCCGCTTGGGTCCAACCTTGCACCCCATCTTCACCGGCCATAGCACGCGCCTGGTCGAGGATAACATTATCATAAACAGAACTCTCCTCGGCATCGTGAGTTTCCTCATATATCCCTTCGACTGCGGTAACATGCTGACAAGTTCCCTCATTCTTAGGTTCATCGTAAGGAGAGATGCTCCGGCCATCGATGCAAGTAGGCTCATACCGTAATCTCAAAGCAAGAACCATATGGATACCAAGAACATGTTTGACCTTTCCATCAATCTCAAACACTTTATGAGGCCGAATTGAAAACCCATCCTTTTCGTTGCCAATGATTCCAACCTGCGCGCACAAGATAGCATTATCAAGGTTATCTCTAGTCCTGATAACCCACTTGGGCATGGGTCTGAATGAATGGATATATCTCTTTGGGACCACGGCGTCCGGCCCATTCTTCCCTACAGCCTTCCTTTTCTTCCCGACTACTCGGACTGCTTCTCAACTTTGATAGTGGACACTCCTGATAGTGCCCTTTATCTCTCTGATCACTGCTGCGGTCCGAAGCGACTCCTCTTGTTGGACGAGAGCGATCGACTTGTCGAGTTCTTCAAGTTCAATGGCGGTTTCGACGAGAGATGTAAAGTCGTCGCCAATCTCTGAACGGGAATTTCGAAAGTCCTGTATGAGTTTACGAGCGTTTTCAATGAGCTCATCGTAGCTCTTGACTCTCCCGACGAAATGACCACTCTGCCATGACTGGAGGATGAGTTAGCTTCACTCCAGAATGAACTGAAGTAGGGTATCGTTTACCTTTTTGCAATAATATTCCATTCTTTTTTTCTGAATACTAAATGAAGAATGCAGGTAACAGATGAGAATTTGTCATGGCCTGGTATGTTGGAGGCTGAGGTTGTGACTCACGTTCAAAACTATGAGATTTACAGTCCCGTGACCACTCCTTCAAGATCCTATCATTTCAGTCGTCATCCTGAGGCACTGAAACGTATTGAGCTGTCTCCAGTCGCTGTGAACAAGTGAGAGCAATTCCTTCGAACAGGGACATGGTAATCAAGCTACCCTGCATGTGCCAAGGTGCAGGAGCCTGGTGGTGTCAAGATGACGCAGCAAACTAGACCTATCAACGACATGTTGTCTTTACTAGAGTTCATCAGATTATTCAAAGAAATAGGGTTGTGTCCTTTCCCACTAAAGCATAAAGGTAAACATAATCGTCTGAATGATGTGTATGGAAAGGCGAGTGCGGAATACACGTAGGATGCTTTCGGAAGAGGGATCAGGATGGAAAGAAAAAGCGAGGCAAGCATTTTGAACTCTTGTGAACCGCTAAAAATGCACGTGTATCAGCCAATTGGACATGTCTAAAGATGTCAGTAGCTTCCAACGTCCATCATTCTAAGATACCCAGCCGCACAAGGTGAAGGGAGAACACACCGAGAGTGAAAGAATTGAATGGAGTGAGTGGTAAGACCTCAGCTTCGCAACTTGTATTTAAGAGGAACTTTCGTGCTCTGGTCAGCTATGAAACTTGACCAAGCCGTGATAGACACGACCATATCAACGCCAGCGTACTATATTGATGAGTGCTAGTATAGACATGTGACTTACATACTGTTGCATCTCTCTCGAAACCGCAATAAGTCCGAAAAACAACAAGAAATTTCACGTTCATTATGAGTTATTGATATTGTAAACCAGTACTTTGGCCCCATGAGTCTGATGTGGATCGCAGAATCAGGATACGGGATGACCCCTTTACAAGCTGTAAGGAGTCAAGTACAGAGAAAGAGGATTCAGCAACCGCCATCTAGTATATATCACTCTTAAACCAATGGGACGCCTTCATATGTGGCACAGCGTAAGTTATTTTATCCTCTGTGAATGAAGACCCATAGAAGAGAGATCATGATCGGATACTGGCCATCAGAACATGGACAGCACTTCCATACTATCAATGGCCACAGCCTGTCTTTTTTTTTTTCTTTTGGGGGGGGGGGGGACCTGACTCGATCCCTATCAGCGAGACATGAAATGACTCACTCGCGTGTAAGGTCGTCAACAATGATTTTGAGAGACATAAACGTCGTTCCACTCGAGACATACTGGCTCCTTAACCCAACGCGTGACTTGGGTTAGAAGTACAATCTACAAAACGACTTGTGACTCGTATTTGAACTCTCAAAAACCAAATATCAGAGTGGCCCCAGCCGCATGGGTACATTGCTCCTGCAGAAGCAGCTGTCCTTGAGGATGCAGATAGCTTTCACGTGGTTGGTCTCAATGTTCGCACAACAGGTTCTTTCTGTCTGCCATTACTACTAACGGATTTACAACCTGACAGCTTTAAGCTACATAGTACTTCTCTGTTGATGTGCAACAGCATGGTGATGAGTTTCTGGATATGTTCATGGCTGGTTTTCGAGAAGGTAGGATGTGTGTGGTGATAAGCTGGTATGAAGACCAAGAAACGGGAAGTGGTTTCGCTGAGCTAGTTTTTGTAGGAAAGGATGACGATAGGTTTTCGAAGGGAGCTCATGGATCGGGTTAATGAGATGCCGAAGAGTGTTGTTACCTCTTAGCTTGAACCAACATGCTTGGATTATATCGATGGATGATATGGGAATGTACTATCGCAATTTGAGATTACCGTATTTCACTAGATGCAGATTCAGCTCGTATAGAGAATGCAGGGTCTTGACGGATAATATGAACCGAATGTCATCGCAAGATAGGTCAAAGAGTCAGTGGTTGGTGGAACATGAGAGAGCGGGGGATCGTCACCAGGCGGCCGACCCTTGGGTGTTAGTGGCATAGACCGTCCAGAATGGCTTCAGCCACTTGAGCTGAGGAACAAATTGTAAGAATAAACAATGATTACAAAGCCTCAAAAAACGAGACAATCAAGCATATTTCTAAGTCTATTTCTTAGTCTGAATACGACTCTTTCCAGTATGAATAATGATGCGTTTGGGTGGTGTAGCACTCAAGCTTTCAGCTTCAACCAACCACCATAAATAGCTGCATGCGCATGGCTTGGTAATGGTCCTGTCAGCTCTCCCTCATCAACTAGGCGCGGCTGAAACAAAGGTTAAATCTCTATCCATCTTAGCAATCACACATATAGAGCCGCCTCCTCATTCTTGTCTCCCACACATCTTTCAATCTCAGTTGAAGCAAGATGAACTGTAACGAGCTCCAAGAACACTCCAGAGCAGATTGCTTCCTGGTCAAAAAGCCGAGGGCGCTGCAATGGTTCTATAAGGGACAGCTTGTCAAGGAGAAAGAAGAGGAGCGCCAGGCTGGTCGCTTCGAGCTGTTCCTGGATCTTTTATGTAGGTATTTCCATGCTATCATTCCGGCCCTGACTTACACTCTGTAGATGTCGCGATTGTCGCCAACTTCAGCGATGAGCTTGCTGAACATCCTGATGGAGCTCATCTAGCAAAGTACATACTGATCTTTGCGCCGGCATGGCATATCTGGGCTGATCTCCGCGAGATCATGAACTCGTATTATACCGATGATTTACTGCAACGACTTGTTATTCTTTGGGTCATGGCGCTTCTGGTGCTGTATGCGAACAATGCCAACGACGCAGATGAGGATATTACTGCAATGCGGACTACCGTCGGAGCGTACCTCGTAGCCCGCTTCACCACCCTCAATGTATTCCTTGTTACCTCGTTTGCAGCGTATCAGCACCGCACACAGGCCCGGATCATGGCTGGCTTCATGTTTGTCGGTCTTCTCATTACCATTCCACTTTTCCTTGAGGACATAAGCATTCGCGCAAAAGCCGCCATCGTTGCCGTGGGCATCTTCTATCAAGAGGCGACATGGGCGCTTACTCTGAGTCCCTGGATCAAGGCTAAGCTACATCTGACTTATAGCACTGCTGTTGACATTGCGCACGAGATTGACCGAATGGGCGCTTTCTTTATCATCATCCTCGGCGAGTTTGTATACAGCATCATTGTTGGCAACAAGACGGGCATTGGTTTGACTTCAGGATACGCCAAGGCTGTCTGCACGCTGATTATTGCGTTCGTGCTGAACTGGGTATATTCCAGCGGCGATGGCAGTATTCAAGCAACACATCCGATTCGACGATCTGCTTGGACAGCCTTTGGCTTCTTTCTCCTGCATCTACCTCTATCAGCATCGTTTCTCATCGGAGGCCACATCGCCGCTGCGAGCACTGCGATTAAAGAGTTTGAAGACGGGCAGCGCTGGCTTCTTGGTGGAGGGCTTGGAGTTGGCATGTTTTGTCTCTGGATCTACGGGATGTTATACAGGGTCGAAGGGGAGTGCACTCTTTTCATGGGACAGACGACACGGATCAGTATGAGGTTGATAATTGCGATCATTCTTGTCGTTATCCCGGAGTCACATAACCATCTCAATGCTGAGAGTTTTATGTTCGTTATCATGGCCCTGTTTGCTTTCCTCTTGATATGGGAGACCATTGGGGGCTTATCCAGGACTTCCAAGTTCTTTGAGCCTTGGACGAACAGAAATCCGCCGCCGGAGGAGGATGACAGAGAAGGCTTGGCGGGCGAGTAATGGGATTGTAATGCACCTTTCGGAAAAGGAATTGGCATATTGGATCGTGTTCGGATCATGGAGAATGATAGCGGAACCCTTCTCATGCAAGACATTGATTGACTTGAAGCTATAGTGCACCGCCACAGCAAGCGATCGCCACGGTCTGCGTCATTCGTGGCGCATGCTAGTTATAATGAAGCTTTCAGGAAGCCGCGGGTTCAATACGATTAATATCTTATTTTGGAATCTGGAGGAAAACGCCGTGAGGCAGCCTACTAATGAATACCACTTTAGACTAGGTTGTCACCTTTGCGCAGCAATGTGCTTGAGTGACATAACATTGAATAACCCCGTTTAAAATCCGAGAGAGAGCTAAGCTGTTCCAAGATCATCAATGCATGCGCAAGCAATTCCAAGACGTGACCTGCAGAACGCACTGTAATTGTGACTGCAGCTGTAATTTTAGGCCACCTTGGCGCATGTCACTCACTTACCCATCCAATCCAATCCAATAGACATCTTTCACTGCTATTTGGATGCTTCTAGAGTCAGTCGCTCGCTAATGAATAGAAGGCTTGCTTGGCCGGAGACCGGACGAGGAAGCCGCGGACAAGGTGGCTGTGCTTTCTCTATTCCGTACATGACAGCTCTTGCACCAATGGCGTCACCTGTGCTTCGCATGTTGGGGGAGGGGCAACCGGGGTTTCGGTGATTGCCCCTCCAGCTCCAGATCCAAACTCATGTTGCTTCTCCAAGTGGCGTTGACGCGAAACATTCAAGGTCACAAGTGGCAGGTGCCAGATTGCCAAGGGAAGTAGGTAATGTGCTTAAATAGTCCTCCCTCGTAGTCTTAGCTTTTAGCCTTAACTTACCTCTCATCCTTGGCTCTCACGTCTTGATCTCGATATTCAACTTTCCCCTCTTTGCCTTGACCTTACCTATTCCTTGTACTACACAACCTAATTATACCCACCTGCTACATCATCGACTCTTGTTGATTCCTCAGACGTCGGCCTACCACAAATTTCTCGCACAACATTGTTTTTGCACTCTAACAACACCTTTATCGATCGTGTATCTTTTAAATCCTACTTCGATGGCCGACTTTGCTCCCCCGTCTGGTCCGCCTCCTCCTAAGGCCCCCGAGGTGCCTGCCGGATGGGCCGTGCGATGGAACGACCAATACAAGGAATGGTAAGAGCTTCACTTTGTCTACACGCGCGCACAGCGTCGCTAACATGCGCACTACAGGTTCTACGTCAACATTTACACAAAACAATCGCAATGGGAAAAGCCCACTGCTCCCGTCTTTCCAGCTGATGATGCCGCGCCCGCCGGCCCTCCGCCCGGTTACGACCAAGGCAATGCGCCCATCCCTACAGATACCAAGAAGAACCCCTACGAGGACCATCGCGATCAGTCAGCTGGTGGCCCTTCTGAAGATGAAGACGCTAAGCTAGCTGCAAAGCTACAGGCTGAGGAAGACGCCCGCGCTCGAAGCGGTCCTGGTGGCCCAGACGTTCCTGCGGGATATGGAGCATCAAATAGTCCATACCCTCAGAGCAACAGTCCCTACCCCCAGAACAATAGTCCATACCCTCAACAACAAGGCGGCAGTCCTTATCCCACAGAACTTCCCCCTAGAGAACGTGGTGCTAAGAGCGGTGGTGGATTCTTAGGCAAGTTGCTCGGCAAGGGAAAGCAGATGGCTGGAGGCCACCAACAAGGCGGTGCCGGTGGTTACGGCGGCGCGCAGGGTGGATACGGAGGTGGTTATCCTCAACAACAGTACTACGGCCAACAGCCCCAAGGCTATCCTGGACAAGGTCCTCCAATGGGTTACGGTGCCCAGCCTCACTACGGCGGTGGTTATGGCGCACCAGGAGGTTACGGTGGCTATGGTGGCGCTCCTGGTTATGGAGCTTCTCATGGCGGCGGCTTTGGTGGTGGTGGCCGTAAACCTGGTGGTGGTGGCATGGGCATGATGGGAGGTGCTGCTCTCGGTGCTGGTGCTGGTCTGCTTGGTGGTGCCATGATCGCAAACTCTTTTGATAACGACGAACAAGACGCCTACCAGGATGGTTTTGGTAAGTTTTCATTTCAATACTTAGATATAACAGCTCGCTAACTCTCTTTACAGAGGATGGTGCTGATTTCGGCGATGATGGTGGTGACTAAAGAGCGTCATACGTTCTGCATGCATTTGCTGAAGAAGGAGTCTCAGTGTGATATTTCCGACTTGAACTCGAAATTGGTTTTGCTTCGTAATGTCTTTTTTGTTTTGTTTTGTGGCAGGATAGGCATTGGGTACGGAACGAGAACATGATGACAATAAGCTGCGCGTAACTACGCCGTGACTAGCAGTTAGGTAACTAAAGTTTATATCTCTACAATGAACTGATGAGGGAAGGTTCAACAGAATAATGATCATTGGTCAATGCATACAATGCCGTATCTCATGATCTACTTCTCTATCGTCTGCTTATGCCCACAGGACTCTGTATCCATCCAACTTTTGTAGTCATTATATACCAAAAACTGCGCAAAATTTACCGTCTCACGCCCTGGTTCTTGGTGTTGCCGTTCCCACCGCTGTTGGCTGGGGTGCTCTCCTTGGGCTTGGAACCAGCGAGGTACGCAGCCATGTCAAAGTTGGTAAGAGGATTGTCACCAGATGACTGACCGGTCATGGCGGCGCTCAGGGGGCTGCTCTTTCGCTGGGCCTCGAACTCGGCGCGCATTTCAGGGTCCACTGTATCTTATTAGTACAAGTCTGTTCGCGAGTGTGAATGATTACATACTGCTGTCCATGAGCTTCGGCATGCCTACCATGAGAACCAGACTGACGAGAGCCATAAGAATCATGGGGTTCTTGAGGATAGCAAAGACCGAGACTGCTATACGTTAGCGCTGACTGGTTCATGGAGAATTGCAAAGTGAGACTCACACTGCGGCCTCTCCATAAAGTAGTTCTTTCCCCCAATAGCCCGCAGCTCGAAGCCTCGTCCCTTACTCCCCTCCTTCACCTGCACGAGCTCCCCCTTATTCCCCCAGTCATTGCCCCGATACGTCTCCCAAGCCCTCACAATTCCCTCCTCCCCATCCTCCGCAATCTGAACATCAACCCTCAACGGATGAAATGCGTCAGTCGGACCGTGGACATCAGCAAGGTACGAGCCAGGCGTGACGTTGTGAAAGA
>JABSTL010000656.1:0-20348 GCA_013759095.1 Fusarium sp. NRRL 29148
CAGTCGGACATGAGATATCGAGGATGTTGTGACAAAGGTGGCATGTCTGGCTCTCCGCGGTTCCATCGTCACGTCAAAGTACCTCAAATTCGCTGCCTCAAACAAGTCAGCTAAGCGTAATTGGTTTAGTGGTAAAATTCTCCGTTGCCATTCGAGCAGCGTCGGGGAGCCCAGGGTTCGATTCCCTGATTACGCATTTCTTTTGCTATTTTTTATCTTTTTGCCATTTATTTTAACTGCCGTGATCTTCCCATGTTCAGTCGAGATGTTTTGAACTTAATTGACGACGTGTTGCAAAGTCTAAACTGTCGCGTGGCAGCTTACCCTATAAGGATGAACCGCGCTGTGGCTGCTGCGGCGCAGCTCTGTTGTGGCGCCGCTACCACAACGGGTTAGACCATTTGCAGATCTTACCTCACTTTAGTAATCGCGAACATGGATCTTATTCAAGGACACTCTGTACGACTTCAGCCTCCCTTGATTCACATCATTTCCAACTCTCACACAACATTCCCCCTCATCGCGCGACAATTGAAGTGCCCAACATTTGCGCGCGCATGAATGCTTCCAATCGCTAGATCACGACAATCCGTCAGCATGGGCGGGCAACAGCCGGATCTGCTGCCTCGCTCCGAGCACGAAGATAAGCCCTCGTCGTCAGCACCAGCCTCGCGCTTCAACAGAGACAAGATCAGGTGCCTCGACGGCTTGCGCGGAATAGCATGTCTTCTTGTCTTCAATTATCATTTCTTCTGGCCATGGACGCCTGCTATCATGTTAGGCTACGGCGCGTTCCCTCCGCGTGCGCCTGAGCCGTATTGGGGGTTGCAGTCGTTACCAATTATTTGCCTTTTGCATCGTGGACGTGCTATGGTTGCCATTTTCTTCGCCATCTCTGGTTATGTTATTTGCCGCCATATTCTTCGCTTGATACATGAGCGCAAACTTGATACTGCCTATCAGAAGCTTGCCTCATCTGTTTTCCGACGTGTCTTTCGCCTCTATATTCCTCCCACCATCAGCATGTTCCTTGTCGCTGTGCTAGCTCAAATCGGTGTCTTCAAGTCCGAGTTCGCCATTTACAAGGGCCCTGACTCTCATTACATCAATGCGACAATCACTCACGCCGATTTGGCGGAGGGTAACTTCTGTGCTAATGGCACCGCTGTGAGAGGAGCTACAGGTATCGCGAATTACTTGGGAATAGAAACCACTGTGTATCTCCGCAATACCACCGGATATCCTGAAGGAAACACCACAGAATGGACAGACATGCTCCTCTGTGTCAACCACACAACTCGGTCGTACGGACCATCTCAGCTCTATACCCTGGAATCCGAATATGAGGCTCAGTTCCCCAAGAACGACACCAACTCCACCAAGTCTGTCAAGGACACCACTAGTATGGAGCGACTCTCAGCTCTCAGCTACCTCGATGACGAAGACGATCTGGATCTCACCTTCGGTAATGCCACCAACGCCACCAATCCACTGAACCTTACTTGGGTTCAGATGGGAGGCTCATGGGAGGAGCATCCATTCATCCACCCGAACTTGACATACGCGATGAAGAATTTTACCAGATCATACGCCGAGTGGGCCAACCCCTTCAACTTCGGTCACTATCATACACGATATGATCCGCACACCTTCACAATTCCGATGGAGTTCCGTGGCTCCATGGTCATCTACATCTTCCTCCTCGGCACAGCTGCCATCAAGGCGAAGTGGCGAACGAGAATCGGCTGCTTCCTTTCTGCGTACAGTCTTTTCATCGGAAGATGGGACATGGCGACTTTCTTGGGCGGTATGTTGCTTTCAGAGCATGATGTTCGACATTCATCAGATTTGCCACCATCGGCTACTGGCGTGAAGGGTCGTGGAGGAGATTTCCAACGAACAACAAAGGGAACGGCGCTGCGATGGGCTGGTATCGTCTTAGCGCTGTATTTCCTATCGTACCCCGACTCCGGTGCTGAGTACACGCCGGGTTTCGCCTATCTTTCGACATGGGTGCCCAAGTACTACACGCCGCTGTCTGGTTGGATGTTTTACGAGGCGATGGGCGCTGTGCTCCTCGTTGCGTGCATCCTGCGAAGTCCGGTGCTCGTTCGTTTGCTTGAAAGCCGCCTCCCGCAGTATCTCGGCAAAGTCAGCTTCTCGCTGTATCTTGTCCATGGGCCTGTGTTGCATAGCTTGGGCTTTTGGATTATGCCGAGACTGTTCGACAGCTTCGGAAAGACGGGCGGATATGCGATCGGTTGGGTAGTTCTGCTGGCCGTCACGTTTTACTTGACGGATCTGTGGAACAAGAAGATTGATGGCTGGAGTGTGACGGTTGGAAGACGAGTGGAGAAGGCGCTTTCAGAGGACTGAGCTCAGGTGACGTTGCTCTGAAGATTGGTGGTAAACAAAAGATGGGACGTGTGATGGAAATTACAGGACAATTGGGTGATTCATGACGGTGACATATAGAGTACTGCATTTATGCGCGTTTTGCATCTGAGAATGTTTTCTTAGGTTTCATATCAGCTAAAAAACTGCGAATAACAAACTTTTGAATCATGTACCTCGAACGTGGGCGTTGGAGCGGCGCATGTTGCACCGCCTTTGAAGTTTAGAAGTTAATACAGGCACCGGTTTCGGCAACGGCTGGAGCGCAACGAAATCCTAAATCTCGGCAGCTGAGCTTGTCTGATCCACCTTTTGACATGGACATGAGGTTGTTGACGGAGCACTTCTGCATGTCGTGCACCCGCATGTTCGTTCGTCTGACAAGCGAGCTCGGCTGTCGTTGAGGTAAGGTCATTGCACAGAGACAATTCAGCATCATAACATGATAATTTACAGTAGTGATGAAACTGAGGCTTTCTTTTCGAGGATGTTCGTGGCTCAAGCTTGTGCTTCTGACGATGCGACGTCGTTGTTCTTACGTCACCCCCACTGAGGGACCTAGCGATGTCGGCCCCATCAATTTCTTTATCAGATCGCACCGTCCTGACATCATCACCATCTCAGATTCTCGCTTCTCTCATCAACCAAAATTTTCGCAAAAATGGCCCCTCAGCCCTCACTCCTCGCCGCCACGGCCAAGGTATTACCAATCCAATCGTGCGATGCGCCCGCTAACATTCGCAGCTCAACAATGGCCTCATCATTCCCCGCATTCAACTTGGTCTCTACATGATGTCCACCAAAGAAGCCACCGACGCAGTTCGCCAAGGTCTCCTCACCGGATACCGCGGGTTTGACTGCGCGCAGATGTACCACAATGAACGTCAAGCCGGTAAAGCCATCAGCGACTTTCTCGCCAGTAGTGAGAACACAGCGGGTTTGAAGCGCGAGGATATTTGGTACACTTCTAAGCTCGCTAGCTGCGACGAGTCGTATGATGTTGTGCGACAATCTGTCAAGAAATCTGTTGAGGCTTCGGGATTGGGATACATTGATCTGTTCCTGCTTCATAGCCCGTATGGTGGGAAGACAGCCAGACTTACAAGCTGGAAGGCGCTGGAGGATGCTGTTGATGCGGGTGAGATTCGTTCTGCCGGTGTGAGCAACTTTGGCTCTGCTCATGTGAGTCTCATGTCTCCTGTCGCCCGTTGAAGACACTGACTCTCCAAAGATCGAGGAACTCATGGCTTCCAACCCTCGTATCCCGCCTGTGATCAACCAGATCGAAGTTCACCCTTTCAACACCCAAGAAGGAATCCGCGCCACTTGCGCCAAACACAACATTGCCATCGAGGCCTACGCTCCTCTCGCTCGCGCTGAGCGAATGGATCACCCTGCCATTGTCAACATGGCCAAGAAGTACTCCGCAACACCCGCACAAATATTTGTCAAGTATGGCTTCCAACCTGTACCGCGTTTTGTGTACTGACATTATCTAGGTGGGGGCTTCAACATGACTTCATCACTCTTCCCAAGAGTACCAAGCAGAAGCGTATGATCGAGAACGCAAGCGTTGATGGGTTCGAGATTTCGGAGGCTGATATGACAGAGCTGGATGGCTTGGATGAGCATTTGGTTACAGACTGGTGAGTAGCCTTATCCTCAAAGTTGCTTGAGTTAAAGACTAACAACTGTCCAGGGACCCCACGGACGCGCCATGAATTTGAATTTGTTCAATACATACAAATACAAGTATATTACAAAGAGGCATTCATACTGTTGTTTCGAAGAGATCTGTGTTCACGCTTGCTTTGTTTTCAGTCCTGAACTTTGAACTGTATGAAAGGGATTCGTACAAAATGCTCATGAAATATGTGATCAAAATTAGTTACGTAGAAAGGAGACTGCTAAGAGTCATGGAGATGTTGCAGTGCGCCAATAAAATCTAGATTATTCTTACGATAGATGGATTTGCGATGGTGAATCTGATGATACCGTTTGCCATGTTTTGCCACGCCAACGAAGTCGATATCATGCCTCGCGCCTACGCTGTGAGAATAAAGTCTAGTCACACGATAGATCGTAGGCTGTGACTAAAAATAAAATAAAACATTGACTCTATTAGTTCAGAGCTTTTCAAAGTCTCTAGACGATTGGGCAGGGCGGCGATGCCCCCATCTTGCCGTCGCTGGGACGAATGTAAGGCACGCAGAGATTCAAAGGGAGATAAAACGTAGATTATAAGATAACCACCTGTGATAAATCGAGCTTAATCAGTCTATTCATGTATTCAGAGAATAAGTGACAAATGTCTCGACGATTTCGAAGTTAAGGGCCCTTGCGCTGTGGTTGAAAACTGTATCCATATTGTGAGAAAGGGGCAGAAAAAGGCACCAGTGTGCAGCTATTGTGGTTTCTGGGAAGTTGACCCGTGCCCACGCGTTAATTTCACGAAATATCATGAAGCTCTTCTCTGCTCTTCTTTTCTCCTTCAACATCGCCGCCACAGTCTTCTGCCAGTAAGTACCCCTTTTCCCAGAGCATTTTACCTTAAAATGCCTAAACCATTTATATAATGTTACTGACTAGTGTGAACAGCGTATGTACCTACTGATATATATCCCCCCTTTATCTCAAAGCTTAGCCGCTGATGTGTAGTTCTTTATGATAGGTGTTTTTATACTGACAAGCTGTGAGTTGATTTGGCAGTGGGACGAGATGAATAGCTTGCTAACGTACTTGCCTGTGGTAGCTAGATTTTCGTCGAAAATTTGTAAGTTTATCCCCTCGATCGCAGTCCAACTCTTCGGAGTTAGTCAGGAGTGCTCAAGCTGACTCTTCGCCTAGCCGAACAAACAACCAAGTAGGTTTGAATCCGAACTGATAAGCCGTTGGCATTCTGGGTTCCTTACATAGCGATAGTATTGCTGGCCGAAAGAGCTCTGTAAGTATTCAACTATCCACTCCAGCCTCTGGTTCACCGACAATACGCTGACAACACTTCAGAAGCCCAAGACAACCCCCGCCGCGGGGATCGTGAGTACTTGCCCGTCACCTCTTCAGATTATCGATATTGACCAAAAACTCTTTTTTTCAGAAGCGCAAGGCAGTATGTTATCCTAAAGGACCGACATATTAGTGTTTTAAATACTACTGACACAATCCAGTCTCAGATGACCGAAGACGCGGCCGCCGCGGCCGCCCCCGTAAGTGGAAAGATTGTCCAGATAGTACCAAGATTTACTGATATGCTTGGATAGCCTCCTCTAGTTGCCTCAGGCCCCTCGGCCGAGGCCCCCTCCGCCTCTCCCCGGGCCCCTTGGGATGGGCTCCCAAAGCCCAAGGGCAAAGTAAGTCATCCTCCGAATACCCTGCATATTGGCAAGACACCCTCGGTCGACGTTCAGAATGCGGTAGGGAATTGCGCTAAAATTCCATAGCCCCAGAGCCAGGTCCGTACTATCAGCTTTTGTCGCTTTATTTGACTAATGACCATTGGCCACTAAACGTCTTCCAGCACTACCACAGCGAGTTGGCCGTAAGTCTCACACAACACCCTACCTTGTCAAGTCAAGGCAAATTATTAAGAGCTTGGGACACCCTTCAAAAGGAGCTGGGCTATTACATGTTTCGGCAAGTCTTGTTGCTTGTACAGCACCCGAAGATTGAGGAACCCATTCCGCGGTATGAAAAAGAGGATCATTTTCTGATTCCAGATATCAACTTTCCGGACCCACTGCATACCCCACAGCAGCATTTGATCTTCGAGATGTACGACAGGTACCAAAAAATGCTCAACTGCTTTGCGTTGGGTCCTGAATTGGTGCCTCTATATAGGGGTGAATACCCCGACGTCTACGATGGCAAGTTCAGCGACTACCTTGTTAGATATTTCGGAGAACACGGAGAAACCCTTCCTACTGTGATGCCTCCGATTGACATGGTGGGAATGGGATACCGGATATTATTTTTCCTCCTTGCCATCGAGATGATGGAACAATGTTCATCAGCTTTCATGACAAGCTTGTGAGAGCCTCCGAAACAACGATCTGTTAAAGAAGAGCGTTCTCATAGGCTTGTTGAGTGCTGGTTAAGGAACGTCCCAGGAGCAGTTCTAAGCGACTTTTGGAGGCAACTTGGCCTGCCCGAGGAATATGAAGGAGACCAAGATGGTGACGATAATGAGGAGCAAGAGGGGCAGCAGCAAGAGGAGGAGGGGCAGAAGGAAGCAGAAGAAATGGCGTTTATCCAATGCTAGTTTTGTTGTTGAACACAAGTACGCCCAACAAATTTCTACTTGGGATTTCGAGATACTATCGCGATCCTAGAAGATTCGAGGTCATCGGGGGGATGAGTCAATATCTATCAGTCTCAAATTGTTAAGATAAATTTAGTAAAGACTCCCCTAAACATAGACTAAAGTACCTAAGTCTCTTCATTACTTAGGATAAATGTCTCAGGTATTCTCGCCCCCCCTGCCTGAGCAGGAACATCTAGATAATCAGCCCGTACTCGACAGTGCCGAGCCGAATCTAAACACCCCTTATTACAAATCATTTTAGCAGCCAATCGTCCGATCCGTCTTACAAAGGAGGGTGACAACGTTTGTACCAACGCAATATCAGTCGTTGGATAATTGGTTGGTGTCGAGCTACCCCGCGTTTCTGACGTTGATGGCACAGCAGAGCAGTTGGCGATAGTTCATCTTATACCGGAATAGGCAATTCGCAAGGTGCTCTAATGGAGAGCTGACAAACAATCTGTATCGTGTTCTCAAGATGACGGATGGTCACGAGGTCGTGTGCATGCCGTGACATAAGAAGCCGTTTCCCCTCTTTTGCGATTGTGAAGCCGTTTTCTTCTCATTTCATTTGCATTTCCTACCTTTTCAACATTTTAAATACTCTAAATCTTTCAGGACATAAACTGAACTAAAAATAAGCCAATATGGCACCTCAAACCCTTGCAGAGAAAGCCAAGGCCAAGCTCCAGGCTGTTCTAGAGGACCCCAACAGGAACGATTCATCGTGTACGTGCTCGCCTCTGTATGCTTTTCGTTTTGACCACTACTGACAAGTTGAATCAATAGCCTATAAGCAGAGAGTAATGACTACTACGACTCCTGCGACCGGATCCGACTGGACCAACACCTGGGTCCGACGAAATAGTAACGATCGTCGGGCCAGTGTCGGAAGTGAAGGGTCAACTGGATCACCCGTTCGCCGCAGGTCAAGCTTCCAAGAGTGGCTATATCCTTCAGCTCGCTAATGATGTATATGATAATGATTGCGCGTGGTACGTAATGACGTTGTGGTTTCTTTCAAGCATGTCCTTCACGGTTTAGGTTTGTAATATGTTTCAGAACTTCGTCCTTTTTCAGAAGGCTCGTTGGTATTTGATTTCTTGCGCCGGGAACCAAATTGTATTGATGTTAGGTGGGCTACGCGACAATGTTCTTCTTTGATGACGAGACAATTGATCATGACGATGCGTAATGGATGCGCTGTATATATAAGGCTTATTGGAATAATATATAGCCAAGAATCGAGATTGTATTAATGTACATCATATATCTAAATGCATTTCGCTTTTGAACATCTATCGTCATGCCGAATCAGTTTAGCTTGATCGGCAAGTAAAAGGAGCATGAGCAGAGCCATCGGAAGTAATGTCGATCTGGTAAAATGTTAGTCTGTTGAGCAGATATCTCATGGCAAAGACAACTTACGATATCCTTGATGGTGGCATATGTGCCAGCACCAAGTGTAACGATTCCGATGATGAAGGCGAGGATGCTTCCCAAGCTCATCAACATGTTCTTCTTGGAAAACCACTTGCCCTCACAAAGCAAGACGAACCACATGACACCAGGAATCCAGAAAGAGAAACCAGAGACGAAGAGAGCCGAGGCCAGAGAGAGCAAGTCGGAGAAAATGGGGATAGCCTCAGCGATAACCCAAGCGATGATGGTGAAGATGGTCACAAGGGTGATCCAGCTGACCCAACCCATGGGAGTGTTGACATATCGCAGAATTGAGTCCTTGAACATACGGCCATGAAGATATCGAAGGGCAACGGTAGAATTGATCGAACCGGAGATAAAGATGACGGGTAGCGCGACTCCAAAAGCGATCTTGGAAATAAGTGGTCCGGCGGAGAGCAACGCGGGTGATTGCACCGAGGGTCCGATGAAAGCGTAGCACAGGGCTCCAGTCAGAGTGTAGATCGCAATTTGGATGAAGCAAGAGGCGTAGATGGACTTCATATAATCGGTTGGTGTGTGCATCTCGTCCATGAAAGAGAATTGACCAATTGCGAAACTGAAGGCGAAGATAATGTTGCTGACAGCGACGAAAGCCTCGGCGAAGTTCAGGTCCTCCTTGGGCCAGGCAGACCACTCAACGCCAGAGAGTCCACCAGCTGAATCGCTAGCCTGAATACCGGTAGCAATAACAGTGATGCCAATGGCAGCAAGGATAGACACGAAATCGATGTATCCAAGAATGGCGACTTCGGTGAAAGATGGGGGGATGGCGAGGATCAGGAGGATGATAGCCGAAACAGCGGAGAAGACAATGGAACAGACGTGTCCACCATTAATGTCGATAAGCGCAATGCTACCAGTCAAAGCATGCGAACCAACAACCATAACAAGCTCGAGAACGAGGGCAGCACCGAAAATCTCGTAGCCAAAACGACCAAGAAGAAGGCGTCCGGCATCAGCATAGTGCGCCACGTGGGGGAATTTCAGCTTGACCTGGCCGACGATGTAACTGGTAAAGATGGAGACGAGGCCGAGAGTGATTGTGAGGAAGACGCCAGGGAACATGCCCAGCGTGTGATAGGCTGAAGGAAGACTGAGGGCGCCGAGGGCAATAGCCTCGACGATTGTGACAACGGCGAGACGCTTCCATCCCAGACGGTGGAAGTGAGCATTTCCTTGGGTAGCGAGCTGCTTCTGCTGGGAGACTTGGATGTCATCCGCCGTCTCAGGATCATCCATCATGTTGGCGGGTTTTGAGGACTTGGCCTTGGGTGAGGTGGTAGCCATTGTATCGTGAGTGAGTAGAGGAGTATGCTCGGTAGGAGGATGGGTAGAAGAGTGGCTACTCATATGACCAAGAAACGGTCGGTGTAGAAGAGTCGAGAAATGTACGGAATAGGTAACCGACGAACGATGGGAGGGATGACAAGAGTTCAGGCAGGGTCTTTGGGGGAAGTGAGACAGCATAAATTATTTAAAGAACGAAAACAACCGGCTAGAAGAGCTTTGAGACGGGAAAAACGGCGTAAGGCGAGCCATGGCGCATGCTCGGTGTATCCGGGGTATCCACCTCCGAAAGATCGGACCCGGCACCATGTCGCGGTTGCTGTCATGATTAGATAGCAGCACCTTTCTCCAGGTTTTTATTCCATTTAAACTCGTAATTCAATCATGTCATGCCGACTCCGGAGTTAACGGTCCCTTGTACCATCTCATCTCAGAAGCTCCATCTGTTCCTGGTGAGGAATCCAGCTTTAGAGAGAAAAGGCCCGAAGGGAGTTTTGGGAGCCGCGCTCGGAGTGGCGTACGAAAAACCCAGAAAAAGCTTCCAAAAGGAAGACGCTTGACCCAAAGTCGTAAGGTGGTGGAAAGAATCTGCCGGTTGTGGGTCTGTATGACATGAGACCCCTGATGTTATTTTTACGTGCATGAAACGTGTCATTGGTGAGAAATCCCGTGAGGCTCCGTCGCCGAAAAGGCGCGTGTGGATATCATCACGTTATGATATCCTAACAATAACTCTCTACGCGTCGAGATCAAATCTCGACCGCTCCCGGACAACGAGATTACTCCGGGGCCCCAAACTCTGTTTCTAATGAGAGAAAAACATGTACTCTACATTCCGAGATAACGCGAGAGTTGTTGTCTGTCCTGCTCAAACCAACTGCCGCCTTGGCTTGCAGCAATCTCCACCGAAAAAATCTGGGGTGAAAAGCTCTTTTATACATCGAGTCAGCCTCATAAAACTCTGCGTCAAATTTTACTCCACGACGCCCTCATCTCCGCCATTAATCGCTTATCTGTGGGGTTATTCACCTCGTTGACTAATATGAATAATGAGTTTGCGTGAATTGTTCCGGGGTCGTGAACTGTACCCCAGAAACCGTCGTTGGCCTCAAACAATACATTCCGGTTCGACCGCGAGTTTACCCGCACTGCACCCCAGAGATCAGGTACTTTTCGGGATGGGGGAGATGAGTTTAAGCTTGTTTAGACGGGCCGTACTGGAGGGTAACTGGATGGGCAGTACGGAGTAGGGTAAGGTGACTTCGTAGGAGATACTTGTCTTGACTGTTTTATCCTGCTGATAGTTGCCCAATACCATAAAGGATTGGCTTCTTGTCCATCATGAGAGCATCAGTATTATAGTGCTGCTATATCCGTTACTGATAGACTCTTAATACATATTCATTTTTTTACTTTCGGTTGGGTCCTTTCCATCTTCTGATTCCCAGTATCGGCATTCTTAGGCATCGTCAAACCCCCCTTATCTTGAGATCGTTGCTTCAAGCTAATTCAATTTACAAATGAACTCTCTTTTCTTGGAATTTTTATCTGCCTTGGTGATTTTGATGCCTAGGGTAACTTGGCTACTTTTCAGAGGCACTACTTGTGAGACTATAGTTCTGGGGTTTAATGTACGCCCTCATCGCGAAAGCCTAGTCACGCGCCACCATGTGAATAATCACCAAGTCACGCGCCTTTCGGGGCCACTTACTTATGGCCAGTCAAACCAGGCAATAATGAAAGTAAAGTGCATATGGTAGATGTTGAACTGGGCCATGGAGATTTTGGCTTCCACCTACTACGCCAGAACTTCTTGACGAATGTTATTTGTGGTCACGAGCTTGGGGCAACCTGATTATCGCTAACCACCCTACTGGCTAGGTTGGCTGTGGGAGGTAGCGGGTCCTGGGAGCCTTGGTGGCGGATTGTTCAAACCCAGATCGCTTCCCCAACTCCAATCAAAAGTATCCAGTTGGTGATAAGTTTGTGGTTGCCTTGGCACTGAAAGTATGTCTGCACACAACTTTCATGTGTCAGTTTGGAACACAGAGTCACATTTTAGGAGTAAACGTATTTAAAAGGACCCTCGCTCGCTGTGACACTCTATGTTACTTACCTCTTTCAACACAGTCCTACATACACACTCGTCTACTCGAGTGAACCTTCGTAATAAGATCAAAATGAGGCCGGTAGTACCAGAAGAAGTCGGCGATTTGCTGAAGTGGCGGCCGCTCATGCTTTTCAACAGGATGCTGTTAGGACCAGCCTATATCGAAAGTATCGTTTCTTCCTCGCCGGCACTCGTCACCTCCCAAGGAGGAAAAGCACTACCACTTGAGGTCTGGTACATGATTATCGACTTCTCGAATCGCTGCCTAGAGAACCACCGGTATTCCCTCGTACGACCCAAGCAGCTACGGACAAGCACGGGAGGGGATGAACTTGTCTGCGAGCGGTATAAACGCTGGTCGCCTTTCGGCAACATCAAGGAAATCGAAGAAATCGAAATGTTTCGATTCTACTTGGCACACCCCGACAGATTGTACAATCCAGCCTTGGATTCAACCTGCCCCAACCCCTTCAGCTTTCCATCCCCCAGCTTCGGTTCGCCCTGCGTCTTTCCCACAACTTTGCTCGCTTCAAAGACCAAGTTTCTCCACCTTGAGCTTACGGTTCCCGATGTTATCAAGAACCTCGAGGATGGTTATTGCACCTGCTGCTCTGGAAAGCACGTGTTTGGGTCCGACTTTGCATTAAGTGATACTTCGACCCGATGGTATTTTCAGTTGACAGGTGGATCCATCCCGATGTTCTGGGCAGGATTCTTTATTTGCCCTGTCTGTGTCGGGTTGGGGCATGCGTTGGAAAGCATTGGCGTACATGGATCTACGTCTTTGAATAGGGAGGAGTATAAGCCATGGCTGCTTGACCGAGTCGAAAGCTTGAGTTTTAAAAGACCATGTTTCGAAGATGTCCCAAATTCGATAGAATCACTTTCCAAGTCAATCGCAACCTCGATCTCCAGGTCAATCATAACCTCTATCTTAGGTATATTCAAGGCGCATAATATAATATGAGAATCAGACATTAGGTCTCTTAACTTAAAATGATTCTTGGGCGCGCTGATGCCGGCGACATGACTTTTGGATGGGCAAATGCGTTCAAATTATGGTTAAAATCGAGCCCACCGAGCTTAGGTATGTAGGCTGTCAAAGACTTGAACATGCGACAAACGTCCAGATTTTATTACGCATAGAAATACTAACACAGAAACAGGATGGACTGCATTACGATCTAACATGATGGAGCAAATGATATATTTACTTCACTGTAACAAGATTGGACCTCAGTTTATGGTATTCTTAGGTAAAGTGCTGGGTTTGCGTATCATCAATATCAGCCTCAATGGAGGTCAAGGCAACGTTGCGATTGCTTGTTGCATGTCGTTGTCAATAAATCCCCATTCACTTTGATTTAGATTTTAGAAAACCCGATATTTACTATGCCGAGCTCTGTGAAACATCAAAGACAGGCCGAATTTTGCGGTTTCACGATTCGTAGTACAGCCAAGGACCGATGACGAAGCCGGAGACGGATATCACGCAACCGCATGCACCCTTATCAATGTTCGGCGATCTAACTTGATCGAAACAACCACCATCACTGATCAAGGGTTTGATTTACATAGTTTATCTTGGTCCCTGTCATCATTGCCGGGGTTGTGTGGTGTCATTCTTTTATTCCGACTACTTTATCTTGAAGCTTCGCCGCACTTCAACATCAGTTATCATCTCCTCTTGAGCTGCGTTCAAGTCGCACAAAATTCGGCAAATCTCTTGACTTTCCCGGCACTTGGAACCTTCACCGCAATGTCGGAATCAGAGGAGAAGCACACGGCCGATGCCGCAAATGCTGAGGCGCTCAACGAGTCTCCGATTAAGCGTGAGCTCACCATCTCCAGTTCGAAGCTTATGCTAATGTTTACCAGCGAAATGGAATCGCTCGCCAATTTACAATGCAACCATCCTCGGTCTCTGCAGTTTCGCAGCCCCCGGCCTTTGGGGCGCGATGAACTCCCTCGGTGCAGGCGGCGCCCAGAAGCCCTACCTTGTCAACACCGGCAACGCCCTCACCTTCTGCCTCATGATCATCTCATGCTGGTTCACCAGCGGCATCGTCAAATATGTTGGGATCAAAGGCGCTCTCGTCATCGGAACCATCGGCTTTGCTCCCTACAGCGCAGGTCTCTACCTGAACAACCGTTATGGCGTTGAGTGGCTTGTCATCTTTGGCGCCGCGTGCTGTGGTGTTTCGGCAGGTATCTTTTGGGCGGCTGAGGCAGCGATCGCGATTGCATATCCGGAACCCAGAAATCGAGGACGTTTGGTGGCGTATTGGCTTTCATTCACTAGATTGGGACAGATTTTGGGCGGCGCGATTAATCTTGGCCTCAACGCTGATCGGAGTGAGGCCGGCAAGGTCTCGTACAAGGTCTATCTCATCTTCATCGCTCTTCAAGCACTGGGACCGTTTGTCGCATTCCTTCTCAATAAACCTTCCCAAGTCCAGCGCGCCGACGGGAAGAAGGTCGACATGAGCATCCTCGACCATCCTTGGAAGGAATTCAAGGCCACAACACGGACGTTCCTCAAGAAGGAATTTCTACTGCTTATCTTCTGGATTGGCCAAGGAGTCTACTCTGAGTCGGTCTTCTTTACCTACATCGCTCTCTGGTTTAGCGTGCGAGCTCGAGCTCTCGGTTCGTTCGTCTCCGGCATCGTGGCGGTCATCGCGGGAAACCTTCTGGGTGTCTGGCTTGACCAGAACCAAATCGCTCTCAAGAAACGTGCCCGATATGCTTACGCTGTAATCATGGCTCTCCAAGGAGGATGGTGGATATGGCTCACCATCAACGTCACCAAGTTCAAGCGCGACGGACCCATCTACGATTGGAGTGATCCTGGCTTTGGTTCTGCATTCGGTGTTTTCGTCTTCCTCGTCACAGGGTTCCAGCTCAACTACAACTTTGCCTTCTTCATCATAGGTCAGATCTCGAACAATTCGCAAGAGACGGTGCGGTTGTCTGCATTGCTGCGAGGTACAGAGTCGGCATGGCAGGCGCTGAGCTATGGTCTTAATGCTCTTCCGATCATGGCAACTGTGGGAAGCACGTATATGAACTTTGGTATCTGGGCGGTTGCAATCTTTCCAGCTTGGTTGGTAATCCGGCAGCTGGGCACAGGTGAAGGACAAGCAAACAGTGACACGGACGAGAAGGTTGCAGTAGAAAAGGCGTAGTTTAGACGGGCTCCCCATAGCGAATTTGAGCCTCTGGCACCCTTAGATTTTGCGCATAACTACCAACTGAGGCACCTGACTGAAGTCTCATATAAAAACTTGACTGCAAATCACCCGAGGTCACTCAGCCGTTCTTCTAGTGTGTTGCGCTCGGCATGAGGTAGTTTGATGATGGGACTGGCCACGAGTACTGAGCTGGAGCTTGGGATACGAGTGGTTAGTCTTAAAGTAAAAACACACCTATCGCGACGAAGTACGCGTCAGCGGCCAAGATCTGAACCACAGGGGGCGGGAACGGGAATAATCAGTCACGTACGCTATTTTCAACAGTTAGCGCAATATCATCAACGTCTTGGCCTTTCCATGCAAAATGTCCTGATGAAAGAGAGATACTTGCCGGCGGAGATGTTGAGCGCTCTGCTTGTTGTGTGAAGTGCAAGAAGAAAATTCGGTTTCTTTGAATGTGTTGGCTTTGTTCATGGCTGGATTCTGCGCCCAAGGACCAGATGAGTGCCTGCTATGGTTGAAAAAGAGGAGAGGTCACCAAGGATGCCTTCGGAAGCACTGCTCAAAACATTTTTTGGGCACGTGCCAACTCATTGTTATACAAGGCAGTGCAGGGCACGAACCACAGGCGAGCAGGTGCTGCACTGTCAAGATTCAGGCCAGCACTCACCTTCTCAATATCAGCTGGATCTTGCCCTCGTGTCAGACTTGTTTCTCTCGAAATCTAGTGATTCTAAGCAGATGAAGTTTAGGTAAGTTTATGATAATTTATGATATCTTGGGCAAATTTAGGCAAGTTTAGGATCCATCTTTATGATAATCTAGGATGACTTTAGGGGAAACTTTGACCTGTTTTCTTTGGTCCTGCATTTCAGTCTGAGGTTTTTTCTTACTCCATGGCGATGCCCGTGACTTGTGTACTTCAGTATCAGGAACCGTTCCGTGTGGTGTTGCACGAACCAAGGATGCAACTGAAATCAGTCTTGCGTCGCGTTCAATGGCTGTTTTCTTCACCCAACCGATATCTGGCTCGATTATCGTGTTGCTTGTAGTCTTAATGCTTATTTCACAGCTGATTTTTTGTTGAGGCCTTTGACTAGAACCTAATCTCAGAAGAAAGTTTGGTTCACGGTTGCTGGGGTAAATCAATGAGTCGAGGCCGTATAGGGACCATTGGGACCAATCCACCCAGCGTTTCAGTCGCCCATAAAGCGTCTGCCACACGATCATAGTGAGCGTTTCAACTTATTCGTGACGTTTCTAAAAAGACCGTCTTACCCTAGGTACAGGAGTGGCATGAGTCGGCGATTTCTTCTTCCAGACTGCCTTGTAGCCGACGCCAAGAACATCGCTTCAGCTAGGATCCGCAGCCCTGTCACTTTAGCTCCCCAAGCCAAACACTCGTTGGCTGATTCCTATGATCCTAGCAAGCATTGAGGCACAGATCCTTGTATGATGCCTAAATCGTTCCATATTTAACCCAAAGGCAACCAACGAGAGCCTAGATTGTCTTCGTGTAAAATTAGATCGGCCGCTGATGACGGAAACATAAACACCACCTCATTCCCGGCCCCAGCGGTTCCCTCTGTTCTTTGACGCCATTCATTCTTTTGCCATGGCGACGTTCAGTTTATTACACGCCGCTCTTCTTTTCTGGGTGGCTCTGGCAACTGCCCAGGGTTCAGACCTGAAGGCTCTCAGACATAAGGGCTGCTATTGGTCGAGACCGACAAATTTTGTGGTTGGTGGGTTTTCGAGGACCGAGGCTCAGCGACTGAAGTGTCTCGACACATGTACCCGACACAATCAGCAATGGATTGCCTTCGGTTCCGTCAACTGCTTCTGCGGTAAAACCGCCCCAAGTTATCATCAAGTCGATAATAACCGCTGCAATGCGCAGTGTGTCGGTATCTTGGATGGTGACTGCATCAAGCAACCGAGAAACAACTATGCCTCCGAGGAGGAGGACGAACTTTACGCCGTTTTCTCCATCCCTTCCATCGACAATGACGAAAAAGATCGACCGCCATCGCACCATAGACAGGGATCATCTATTCAAACAACTGAATCCAAGCAGCTCGCGACAAACCGAGGCAAGGTTGGCAAGATCACGGCGCAGGGATGCTATCATATCTCAGGGCGTTCGTCAATGCTCATGAAGGTGTCAATTCACGACGATGACTCCCGCCGCGAATGCGCTAAGATATGCGCTCAAGATGGAAAGCCTCTTGCTCTTATCCGCGGAAACGAATGCTCCTGCGGTACTGTGTATCCTGCAAGAGATGCCACTGCTGGTCCTGATAAGTGCTACATGCCATGTTTGAGTAACGGTGATGATAGGTGTCAGCGCGATTCCAAGTACAACTCAGCTCGTCATGATCCTTATACCGCCGTTTATGACACCGGCCTTGGTCTCGATATCGAGACTCTACCTTCTATCGATACTGACTTACCAAGTTCTGAGAAAACATTCCCCAAGCATACTGAGCCAAATGGGCATCCTGGACAGGCTTGCTACAGCAGAGTACCCCCAAGTCCCGTATACAACGTGTTTGCGGGCAATACTCCTATGCTATGTCATCGCTTCTGTCAGCGAAAGGGTCTTATGTATGCGACCACCTGGGATCAGATCTGCTACTGCAACAATGAATACCCCGATAAGAAAGACGAAATTCCATATTCTCAGTGTAATATCCAGTGTCCCGGAACAAATCTTTTCAAGTGCGGTGGCGGCAGCAATACCGCGTTCAGTGTTTACAACCTCGGTCGTGAGAGGAGGCCTGCCACCAAGCCTGAACCTATCAGACAGATTGAGCGATGCTTCTACGATATCCCAAGGACTGCAAGTCGCATACCCCTAGACGCAGGCGCAGTCTCAAGGTTCCCCTCATCCTGCATCGACTCGTGCAAAGCTGCAGGACAAGGTGTTGCATTCATCAAAGGCTCGCAATGTCACTGTGCCCAAGGCTATCCTCGCTATAGCTCCACAACAGACCTTCGTGAATGTCAGATCCCTTGCGCCGGCGATTCCAAGTTTTCTTGTGGAGGCTATGGTGTTACTGCAGACACTTTCTCAGCATACAGGACTGGCTACTCAGGTGGGACACACCGCATCCAACACGAATCCAACAACAGAGCCCATATACAAAGGCCTTATGAGGAGCCTAGCTTAGGCTATGCCACATCGCATGGCTGCTACAACATGCAATCTGCTACCTTGACACGCAAGAAGCTTCAGGACAGGAACACCCTCGAACAATGCGCTCGCTATTGTCAGCGTGAGGATAAGCCTGTTGCAGCAGTCCAGCGTGGCTGGTGCCTGTGCTCTGATACATATCCTGCAAAGAGCGCACGGGTTGACGATAGTCAGTGTGCGAGCTGGTGTCCTGGTTGGTCTCGTGACGCCTGTGGCGGAAGGAGAACTTGGAGTGTTGTGAACACAGGAATTAGCATTGACGTGGCGGACGATGAAACCAAGGCTGAAGAAGTCGAGCGACCTGCTAAGATCCCGAACCGTCCAGCGGAGATCGGACTGTCTAAGCTAAAGCCCCATGGCTGCTTCAGTCTTCCCGACTTCACCTCTTTGTATCCTCCTCGCGTCAACATCAGAGGACCTTATCGAAGCTCCAACGGAGATTCTTGCAACAGGCAGTGTACTATCAAGGGATATTCTGTTGCACTTCGCCATGGCTCTAGATGCTTCTGTTCCAACAAGGTCCCAGAGGAATCTGCTCGAGTCGCCGACGACAAATGTTGGTTTACTTCCATTTTCGACACGCGTGAGCAGTGTGGCGGACCAGATGATGCTTACTCTGTGTACCGCCTTGGTTCCGACTTGTCGGATACAGAGGAAAAGGAGTTTCCCAAGGGCGGCAACCCCAGCAACTCTCCTGTGAAGAGACCACAGTGCTTGCATCACGGGATGGAGCGCATCTACGAGACTTCATCGTCGGCCATCACCAAGATTGGCGAGCTTGCTCAGAACGCCCGAGAAGGCTTGGCTGGATTCCTTGACAAGGCTCAAGATGTCTTTGATGCCTGTCTTTGGAGGGTGATGGTTGCGTTTTCAGATGTTATGTATAGTTTGGGATGGAGGTCGAGCTCAGGGGATGTTGATCTATAGAATATAGCCATATATAATCTCTTATGTCTTTCACGAATCTGAACAGTTTATACAGTCTACCTGTAAACATTTTTCTTGGGTGACTGGGTGCAATACAAAGGCTAATGGCATTGGCCTTTGTCCAGACTAAGGACAGAAATAAAGGGAATGTAGTGGATGGCGTCAGGTACCGCTTACGGCGGCACATAAACAAGTCTCTCATCGCCTCCTATAGTGAAGAAGAGAACGGTGCATCCATCCGGCACTGAATTTTCCATGTTGTAGGAGAATTGCTCGGACTTGACATCTTCAAGATTCTGTATAGCTATAGTAGCTGATTTTCCTCCATTTGACTGAAAGTAACGCATAAAAACTGACTCGGGGTTTGGAAGATCGTAAGCTCGTAGAATAACCATGAAGTGAGTAACGACGTCATCCTCATCCACAACACACCAGTCGATGTTGACAGCGCGATAATCAGCATCATCATAAACTCTGTACGTGATTTCATAACCAGCATTTCCTTTAATGCGCAGGTTATCCCAGTAAGCCGCGATGGCCACTGGTGGTAGACCATTATCCGGGAATGGGTTATTAGAGGATTGTGCAATAGAGCTGTCGAACAAGCTGATCAGTCCATTGACACCAATGTAGATGGTCTCGCTGGAATCAGAGTATATCCCCACTGGGAAGGGAAGTGTAAGCTCCTCGACACCGTCCTCGTTGTCTTGGTCTCCGCTGAAAAGTACTGTCGGGTTGATGAGGTAGGACTCGCACGCACGAGACGGTGGATTAGTGGTTGTGGTAGTCTCGGCTTACTGGGGTTGTTGTAGAGACTTCTGTTGTTATGTATGACGTTCTCGCAGATTCCAAAGTCGCTGTAGTACTGGTAATCTCAGTGCTAATGGTAGTCTCAATGCTGATGGTAGTATCCTTGTCGATAGTCGTCTCTATGTCGACGGGAGTACCAGTGCCGGAAGTGCTGACATTAGATTCCGAGGTGGGAGTATCTATCTAGGGCGCTGTCGAAGTTAGCACCTCTGGGAGACTGGATGTTGTGTCATCCGTGAGAAGCTGTGATTCTGAAGATAACGCGTCAGTGGGCAAAACAACAGCTGTTGTCGCTTCATCTGATGGTGTGAAGGTAACACCAGGGATTTTTGTAAAGGAAAAGTCTTCGGATGTCTCAATTAGTACTGTAGTAAAAGCGACGGTTGAAGTGTTAGAATAGCGAAAGGAACTTGTTTGCACAGGTCGTGTCTGTGTAGCTTCTGGAGAAGGAGGAACAACAGTCGTAAAGTCCGCGAGCGACGTGGCGTCGGAAGGATCAGTAGAAACAGCAGGAATTTTTGTACTGAGGGAAGAGACGTGGCTACAGAATCCGCTGTAGATTGCATGGTCTGGAAATCGGTTGACGCAGGAAAAGCGCTTGCAGACGTTTGTCCATCTTCACACTCATCGATTATTGGCAATAATTAGTCTCTTCCAAATATATAT
>JABSTL010000659.1:0-16004 GCA_013759095.1 Fusarium sp. NRRL 29148
CCCCAATATTCTCCTCTAACAATCTCCAGGATGGAAAACCATACATCGTCTCAGTGCAGGCCGGGAAAGCAAAAGCAGATCAACGATCCCAAGGCTTCACAATCGTAGCTATCTCAACATTCGCATCGCAGGAGGACTTTAACTACTATGACACCCAATGCACTGCACATCTCGAGCTAAGGACTTTTGCAAAGAGTGTCAATGAGGGTGTTGCTATGATTTACTTTGAGAATGAGATTGTATAGATTTAAATAGCAGTTTTATATTAAACCTTGGAATCTCATTGATATATCCTTTCCTTGCTCTGCTGCAATGGCGTACTCTCCTTCTTCGCTGAATGTACTTGGGACGGGATGTAAGAATTGTTGACCCTCGCCGAAGGCGTTGAAGAGGTTGAGGAGTGATTCGCTCATTTGAAACATGTCGGGGACGGAGTTTGCGACGTCTGCGTCGCCGAACATCATGTCGCCGAAGGAAAAGGCCTCGTTATCGGGCATAGCCATGGGGACGTGCTCTTCAGCGTTGACGTTGACTTGCGGAACGGTCTGTTCAGCTGTAGCCCCATTTTCATCATCCTTTCGAGGCTCGCCGTCTTCACCGTTTTGGGGGAAACCAAAGGTATTCATGCGAGGAATCATACCGCGAATACTCTTCCACAGCCTTTTGCTCACAATATTATGCCGTGATAATCCTCGCACTAGCTCAACGCCATCGGAGAATGTGCGCTTGCACGGCACGGAGAATATCTCTGGGGCGTGACACACAGCCAAGAAAATAACCGCCAAAGCACTTAGCAAAAAATAGTTGAAGACATTCTGCTGTCGCTTGTAGATATCCGTCGTAGCATGTAGATGAACCAGAACTTGGATAGTATCCTGCGCTATATCGACTACCAACCATGCATTCTGCGGGTTAGCAGCTATACTAGTCGTACTCATAAGGTGATGCCGATAAATCAGGATGCGAGCATAATTGCCACGAAGGTATAATAACGCCCGTAGACGATGGGGCAGGCGAGGTTGAGCTCGTGGCGCAAGACCTAGACGGGGATGACGAAGCCGCAGATGAGGTGGAATAGAGTCCAACCAATCTTGAGTTTTTAAGTCAAGAATCGCAGCTGTATCATCCGGAATGGTTTGAGAAGCTGAGCCAAACGGTGGAATGGCTTCCCAGATTTTAGAGCATAGTTGACCATATCCAACCATGCACTGAAGATACAAATACTCTTCATCCTACTCTAATCAGCTTAGATCGATATGCTTGGTGGGTAGACTTACAGGTTTTGGTAGTTCGGGATCAACGTCCTTATCGACCAAGGCAAACGATAAACTCGTTCCAAAACTCCATCTTCGATCAAGCACGTACACGCACCAAAAAACACGTGTAGCTAAACGGCGAGAATCGGTGTCTTTGAAGTTATCCAAAAGACTCCTCTTTCGATGAAGACCCATCTCCAGAGCTTGACGCGCTGCTATGCCGATAGAACGCCACGCTAGCAGCTCTTCACCCGCGTGGAAGTAGTATATACTCTACTATGATCAGTACCCTCTCCAATAATATCATGTCAGACTTACTAGCATCGTCAAAAGTTGAACTTCCTTCAAATCAACCTGCGGACTCAGAATACTCGACACATTCGTCTGCACCGAATCCACAATCGCCGTCGCCAACTCAAGCTTACTCGGCTCCTCGAGCAGAATCCCCGTCGATATCGCCACCTTCGCAATATCAATATCCTTGCCACTAACCCTCCCCTCATCCTCGAATCCCCCACCGCCACAAATAGCCTGCAATATCTCCTTGCTCTGCGCGATATACTCCGCTATATCGATAAACGGATATACCGACTCAACCTCCTCCTGGAAATTAACAAGATATTTCGTGATATCACTCGCCGTGCAGCAGTGCCAGAAACTTAGGTCGTTAATGCTGTCGAGGGCTGGTTCAATGGGTGATTGTGCGCCGCTAGGGGGCATGGAGTCGAATTTGGGAACGCCCATGCGATTGAGGGAGCGTTCGCTTACGAGGATTCCGAATGCAGAGCGTGTTGGACCGACGAATTGAGGCTGTTTAGGCATTTCACCGCGGTGCGTGCTGGCGGGGGAGTGGGTTACTATGTTGTGGGATGAGACGGTTGAGGCATCGTGGGGAAGGGTTTGGTGGTTGTTTTGGTTCTGGTCTTTGAGCTCACGAACAACGCCGACGAGATCTGACATTTGTTGACGAAGTTCTGATAATTGATGATTCAGATCTTGGATATTCTGACTACTATAACTTGTCAGTTTGTTCTTTGATACAGTGAGATACTTACTCATCGGGTTTTTCTTTGGTAGCTTGCGAACTCGTCGCAAAGGTACACGTCAATCCACCGGCGATACATCTCTCACACGCGTTATCCTCTGAGGGAATACACTTGAGTTTCTTTTTCTTACAATCATCACTACCCAGTCAACACTCATTCACTCACATCACCATGGATCTCTCACTCACCAGGCAACAGAAGTATATTTGCCCCTCTTACTCCGTGGAGCAGGTGTATCACCAACACTCTCAGCATCGGCCGAGTTCCGCTTTTTCGGTTTTAGTACCGGGTGCTCTTCAGCCATGACGAACAGTAAACAAATTTCCGAAAGGACAAGAATCGACTGAGGGGTCTTGGATTGGAAATCACAGGTTAAAGAGGGTTTCTCGGAAATTCTTCCGATTTTTCCGAGTCGGAAAACTAGAATTGCGGGGTTGGATAGACTAACTTAGTGAGATTCTGGAGTGTGGGGTTACTCTTGGCGTGTTTTGGTGTTGATGGAGGGTAGGCATTGAGTTCGGGATGGTATATAGAGCTGACCAAAATCCGTATTCCAAAAATCTCACCACCTTAGCAATCAGACTCAGCAGTGTTCATCATGACGATCGCTAATCTCCTTGTATCACTGAACAACCAAGTCCACGAGAACAAGGGCCAGTCCCTTCTTGTCACGCTCCTGATTGGCCCGTTGATCTACATCCTCATCAACGAACTCATTCGTCACAATGCGAGGATCAGCAACTTAAAGGGCCCCTCGGGGCTACCGCTAATCGGCAATATCTGGGACATTCACATCAACGCCGCCGAGAAATACCGCGCTTGGGCGAAAAAGTACGGTCCTGTTTATCAGATTCAGCTGGGGAACATTCCTATCGTTGTGGTCAATTCTGCGGCGGCTGCGAGGACTATTTTTGGCGCGAATGCTCAGGCTTTGAGCTCGAGGCCTGAGTTTTATACTTTCCACAAGGTGAGCTTACTCTGAAAATTGGTGGTGAACACAAGGGGGATGCTAATGGATTAGGTTCTCTCTGACACTGCTGGTACTACAATCGGTACTTCTCCCTACAGCGACTCCCTCAAGCGTCGTCGCAAGGGCGCTGCCTCAGCTCTCAACCGCCCATCAGTCGCTACATATGTCGACCACCTCGATGTCGAAACACGCGACTTTGTCAAAGAACTTTACGAATATGGAAAAGGCGGCAATATCCCCGTCGATCCAATGCCCATGATCCAACGCCTTTCTCTCTCCCTCGCGCTCACTCTCAACTGGGGCATTCGTCTCAAGAGCCAAAAAGACGACCTCTTCTCAGAAATCACCCACGTCGAGGAAGAAATCAGTCGTTTCCGCTCTACCACCGGCAATCTCCAAGATTACATTCCTCTTCTCCGCTTGAACCCTTTCAACATGCACTCCGCCAAGGCGAAAGAGATGCGAAACCGTCGGGATAAGTATCTCACTGATCTCAACAACGGTCTTGACGAGCGGATCGCCAATGGGACTTATAAGCCTTGTATTCAAGCTAATGTTATAATGGACAAGGAGGCCAAGCTGAACAAGGACGAACTCACTTCCATCAGTCTTACTATGCTGTCGGGTGGTTTGGACACTGTTACTACACAGGTTGCGTGGTTCGTCGCGTATTTGAGTCAGCATCCTGAGATCCAGGAAAAGGCTGTCTCGGAGATTAGGAAGTTTTACAGTGAGAAGCAGCCTATGTGCGATGAGCAGGATGATCAGAAGTGCGAGTATATCGTTGCGCTCGTGAAGGAGTCGTTGAGATATTACACTGTTTTGAGATTGGCGCTGCCGAGAGCTTCGATTAGGGATATTGTTTATGAGGGCGTCACTATTCCCAAGGGTACTGTTGTTTTCTTGAACGCCTGGGCTTGCAATATGGGTAAGTCATGTTTCTCCTCCTGATAAAAACTCTACTGACATTCTTCAGATGATCAAGTATGGTCCGATCCCGAGGTCTTCCGTCCTGAGCGATGGTTCGAACAGCCTGACGCTCCTCTCTTCACATACGGTGTTGGTTATCGCATGTGCGCTGGTTCTCTCCTCGCAAACCGAGAACTGTATCTTGTCTATATGAGGCTTCTGAACAGTCTCAAGATTGAGAAGTCTGATGAGGTGGATTGCCATCCTATCACTGGTAGCTTGGATCCCACAAGTCTTGTTGCTCTGCCTCGTCGATACAAGGCTATCTTCAAGCCTAGAAACCCTGAGGCTTTGCAGAAAGCTTTGGCGGTTGAGAACTGAGAGAGATGTGAGGTTGGTAGGTGGAGGGAACTTTTTTTGGTGCTCTGTTAGGAATTGCAAAGATGTGCGGTCTTGTTTCTGTTACTATTGCATGGTGATATGGATCCTTCTGGGCCATTGAACCCCTCCGTTACTCTTCAGGCTAGATATAAATAACAAAAGTTAAACTCATTGCCTTTCTATGGCCATATCCCAAGTCTTGTCTCTGAACCACTCTCATTACTATCTGCCTACTTCAAGCCATCTTTACTGAGCAGCCTGCTCAATGATCTCCACAACCTTGGGCAGAGCCTTGTCATTCAAAAACGGACAATGCCCAGCGTCTACTCTCTCCACATTGACAGTATCTCCCATCGCACCAACCATAGCCAATTGTCCCTGCACGGGAACCGTGTTATCAATCTCACAGACAACATACGTCTTAGGCACAGTGATATCCGTGGCGACAAAATCGGCTGGTGTTTCTAGAGATTCAGTGCTGTGATTGACACATTCACTGATTGCTTTCTTAGCTACCTCAGGAGTACAATCATTGTAGAAGGCGTTTTGTGCCTTGTCGTTTAGGTAGCAGATATCATCCTGGAAACCTGTTAGCAGTATTCTGGCCCTGATTTCAGGTTTGGTGTAGCTTACCGTTCTGTCCAGAAAAGGGCCATGGGTTCCTCCAGCCGCAGTCAAAAGAGAAAGTCCCTTAACCGGTAGAGCAAACGCGGCGATATATACGACATGCGAAATACCACCAGACAGACCCTTTGCCTGTCGTTCATGAACCTGGTAGCCTTCAACAGCAGCGGAACCAGGAATGCCTCCGTAGCTATGGCAGACCAACACTATCCGCTTGTCTTTATCAAGGGCTGGCTGAAGCGATTTACGAATGGCTTCAACGTCATCTAGGTGAGTCTTGCCTTTGATACCTTCATCATTGCCAGCTGTGACGTTTTCTGGTTGAAGAACTGTGAAGCCCTTGTTGGTAAGCGACTGCACGAGGCCTTGGTAGTGACTCGCACGATGCCATGCGCCCTGAACGATAGCGATGACCGGCTTTTCCGGGTTTGAAGACATTATGAGATATTTGAGACGCCTAAGTAACGAGGAGCGAAGTGAGATGGAAGCCAGTATTTATAATTGGGCGTCGCCGTCAGCACTATTACTACCAACTTCTATCAATCTTAGTCCTTTCCAATCACAGGACGAAATGTCTTATGTGCAGCTTAGATTGACTCCTTCAGGTGGTTTGGCTGACAGTGCTGACGGTTTGAATCCTGTCAGCGATGTCTCCCAGGGCATCAGCGGCAAGTCCGCCAATGAGTGGCTGAGCTATCACTTGTAATGCATGTCTGCTTCAAAGGGTGAGAGAGAGTAGGGCTGATATTCAAGTGAGAAGCAAAGTCCTGACCTTTACATAATCCCGTTCCGCTCTATACCCCATACCATTCCCCCAAATCACAGCTTAAAAGGACTCTGAGGCGGGCTCGCACCCATCGACATCTCCATACTATTATCAATCTTCTCCATCGTCTTCTTAAACCCCTCCCGCCCCGCAATCCTCTCAAGATACTTCAGAACATTAGGATACTCCTCCAATCCATACGGCGAAAAGTACCTCATCGTCGTAAGCGGAAACACAACCATGATATCAGCGGCCGTGAACTCCTCGCCTGCAAGCCACTCATTACTCTTAACCCGTTCATCCAACAACTTGAGTGCCTGTCGTGACTTTACTTTACCAAACTGCACGACAGGGTTGTCATCGCTCAGCTTTGCAGAACGAATGAGCATGATTCGACCTAGGGCAGTTTGAAGGGTTCCGTCGACGTAGTGCCACCAGTATAAGAAATCAGCGTACGCTGGGTGGCTTGGGGGGAGGAAGAGAGCGCCGTTGGCGTATTTGTGGCTGATGTATTCTATGCATGCGCAGCTTTCGGCGAGGGTTGTTGAGCCGTCTGTTATGACGGGTGCGGCGCCCATGGGGTGAAGGGACTTGAAGTCGGCGGGTGCGAGGAGAGGAGAGCGTTTGTATTGCTTGAGATCATATTGGATGCCGAGTTCTTCGCAGAGCCAGGGGATGCGCTCTGACTGGGAGACTTGGAGGTGATGGACTGTGAGAGGCATTTTGATGAGTTGAGATTGAGGAGCTGTAACGATGATGAGTTACATGGAGAGTCGAGGTTATGAGATTGACGACTCCATCGTTCTTATACTGCTCCATCTCCATCTCAATCGTCATAATGGAGTTTGTGTTTTCCGTGCCGAGGCATTTACCGGTCCCACTGTCTAGTTCGATACTTGATGGACCAATCATGGAGTTTACCGACTCGGAGAATGTCACCGCTAGTACGAAATCGTCTGCGCTAAGATGATTTGTAATATGATAAGTCGAAGCTCTAGGGTACTTCCAGATCGAGGCCAAAGTCCCATGAGGTTTGATCTGCATCCAAGAACGATAGATCAAAAGTGTTGTCGATGGGGAAAAGACCAGCCATATCAGCATCGATGAGGGAGTTGAATATGTCCAAGGCTGGCCATTCGTTGGGCCCTGACTCAAGTTGTGTCGAAAGTTGCGGGAGTATCGTGTTCGTGTTGCTCGTATTCGCTGCGCGATCTGGAGTTTGACGATGATCAGACGACGCGTCGCCACCTCGGGGTACGGTTGGATCTGTGGTCTCATATCCGGCTTTGACATATCCATTCACATCAGACCTCAACATGCCCCCGAACTGTAGAATCGACGATTTTGCAAGCGACGCATCGACGTCAAAGTCAACAAGTGTCGAAATATCCATATACTTTGGTTCGCCAGAAATTACTGGGGGGTTGCGTTTATGCACATCATGAAGGCAGCGCACGTAGAGTTGCTGTCCCGCGTCAGTTGCAGCGACATGGCATCGATAAAATGTTGACACTCACCAGTAATGAAGCTAGTTTCCAGTAACTTGCCATCCCCTGCATCATCTTGACATTGGCGTCGATGTTGGATTGAGCTCGCTCTCTAACAGATGGTTCGGAGCACCAGAGAAAAGGGATCTGGATAGCACAACTTGAGTAGGCTGCGTATGCGACAAATATCGGCATCGAGCTGAGCGGATGATCGGTAGTTAATATCGCAGAGATGAGACTGGAGATATCAACGGCGTGATCAAAGGCAACTTGGGCAGATAATTGTCTCGCTGAAGAGTAAGTCCTGTCGCCTTTTGACCAGCAGAAGAGCGGAACGATGGATGAGTGCAGTGCGCAGAGGGATTGGTGATAGGCGAGGTTGATGAGGATATTCTTGGGTAAGTCCTTCGCCGGTGTGCTTGAGACTTTAGATGCATCAAGTTTGAAGACCACAGGAACGTTGTCCCACCATGATGAGATGTTGTTTTCGACCCTGAAGATCTCTTGAACACGCAGGTTGAGATCGCCCTCGGATCTGACCACAGAGACGACGGATGTCCTGCGATAGTCAGCGGAAGCCTTTGATCGCTGAGTTCCAAATTACCAGAGATGGAGACCGCGTATGAGCTCCGCAAAAATACTCCCCGAGCAGGCTCCATTGGCAATCGTCGCGATTGGCGAGCGCGAAGTCCCAGCTGCAAAATCTTCTTCAGGCCATGGTAGCGGTAAGTTCTCTATGTCGGCAATCGCTTCAAATCGAAAGAGCTTCTCGCAACTAAAGCAGTGAAACAAGTAACATGTCCAGAACTGACGTCTCCGTAGTTCAGCTTCGAGTGAGGAGCCGTTCTTTGGACCTGTTCCGTTTATATGGAGGAGCTGACAGGCATTGCCTAGTAGAGTCAGTAATGAAAAGGCTTAAATTGAGTGCGCGTACCCTTGTGAAGATAGCTTATCCTCCATGAACCCTGACTGTGCCAGAACAGCGATAGATTGCAGAATGCCACCAGACTATCATCGCTGAGCTCTTCGGCGTCTTGGAAGACCAGCGCCCCGGCTTCTTTGGCCCACCTGGTCATGAGGCCTTGGTCTTTGAGAGTAGCCTTCCCTGATTCATCACGGTAGAAACTTGGTCGTTAGCTAGGTTCAAGGGGGAGATGAGAATAGAGGCTCACTTGGCGCCCCAGGCACAGATGCTGAGAAGAATATGAGGCTTGACGGTCTGATCCGCTAGTGACTGAACGAATGTGGCCTTGTATAAGAGAAGAGTTGATTGGTAGACATTGTCGAAGTATAGTTCAACCAGGGTATTAACCAAAGATGGAGCGATCCCCTGGAAGAGAACATGGCTTGATGCAGACTCGTTGAGATTAGCTGGCAGTGCAACTGAGACTAGACACCTTGACCGCTCAGAACAGGAGACTCCAATCTTTGATGCGGCTTTTGCTATGCCTCGCTTGGATTGGCTATTGGTATCGTATTTGCAACTGTTCTTCAACCTGACGCATCGCTTACAGCTGGGTCGCTCTCCTGAGCACCGTATCTACACAATGGGATTAGCCAAGCCCGTACGATCATTTTGAGCCTTAGGATCGAGATCTGGACCTTTTGCTTTTTACAGACATCGCAAGCCTTGCTCGGACGTCCCGGTGCATTTACCATGATTGCAAATGCAGACCGTAAGATTTCCTGTGATGCATGTCATCAACAGATATTATCGCCAAGGGAAAACGATAACCCGACGCTTACGTCGCTGTAATCACAGCACTAATCTCACCAACAGCATCCTCACCGACCAGCCAACACCTCGTCCTCAATTGAAATACCCCAGACCAAACGCAACGGACAAAGCTCACCCGATTCAATTCCTCTAGTAATTTAGGCTCTTCCTCGCAAAGTTACCGATTGGTGGTCCCCAGTTACCCCGGGTCGCATCCTAGCGCCAAGACTCACCATGATTGAAGCGTCTACCACCCCAGCGGGGGATCGACGTGCAAATTGGGGGGCTTCCCCGCAGAACAAACAAGCATAAACGGCCGTGATGCTCAGACGAGGTATGACGCCGTTGGGGGACCTCTGCGCCGTCGGGCGGAGATGTACCGAGATAGCTATAAAACATAGGCACTTCCGTAGCTGCTTGGTTGGTTACAGAGCTGTTCAATTGGTTGTACAAGTCAATTGATTGTCAATATGACGCTCTTCTCCGTTCTCGCATTCGCTGCGCTGGCGAGTGCAAAGTGGATTGTCCCCGGTGCTCGATGGTACGATACCGATGGAAATCTGTTCAATGCACATGCGGGTGGTCTTTGTGTTGATAGGGAGAGTGGCAAGTTTTATTGGTTTGGCGAACATAAGACTGAAGAGCAGGAAGAAGGCGGCGGTATTTCGGTCTATAGCTCTGATGACCTCGCTACATGGGAGTCTCACGGTTTGGCACTGAGTTTGTCTCCCAATTGACACTTGTAATCATTGCTAACCTGGCACAGAGCCTGAAGAGGGTCATGAGTTTGTCTCGCCCGAGAGTATCATCCAACGCCCCAAGGTTCTCTACAGCGAAGAAACAGGAAAATACCACGTACACCTCCCTCCCTCTCTTTCATAAAATCACCAAATTGACTGTCCTTAGATGTGGTGGCACGCCGACGACCGCAACTACAGCCTTCTCCTCCAAGGCCTCGCAACATCCGACAACATCGCCGGCCCCTACAAATTCCAACACGCCGTATCGCCCCTCGGAAACTGGTCACAAGACTTTGGCGCCTTCACCGACTACAAGACCGGAAAATCCTACGCTCTCTACTCCAACGGCGATAAGGTCCAAGGTCGCGATGTCTACGTCAGCGAGTTTAACAAGAATCTCACGGATGTGGAGAAGGTCACGTTTCGGTTTAATAAATATGATTTCGAGGCGCCGACTATTATTCAGACGGAGAAGAGCTACTGGACTTTTATGAGTCACAAGACGGGTTATCGACCTAATAGTAAGTGAGCTAGTAAGATTAGAGGAGGGAAGGCTGATTGGTGTAGATGTTGTGGCTATGAGGGCTGATAAACTTGAGGGTCCCTGGTCGCAGCCTTTTTTCGTCGCGCCGGCTTATACGAGGACGTTTAGTACGCAGAGTGGGTTCTCGTGGAGGATCAAGGGTACTAAGAAGACGACGTATCTTTACATGGCTGACCAGGTATGACGCCCTATTCTGTTGCAAGGAGAAGCTGACATTGAGAAGTGGGATTTACCATCGATCTGGGAGAGTCGCAATGTCTGGCTTCCTATTGAGATTGATGAGGAGAACAAGAGTCTCAAGGTTGTTTGGCACGATGTCTACGATTTGAACGTGTAAGTCTCACTACCCTGCGATTGGTAGTTAAGCCGATGCTGACTTTGTAGCAAAACTGGTGAATGGAAGCCCATCAAGGGAAAGACTTATCCCTCCAAGAACGCCAAGTTTGCTGGGGACGCTCACCTCCAAGAAGCTGTGAGTCAACTTTATCGAGTTTGCAAAGGGTTATAATGACAGTGAATAGACCTTTGGAACGGACCATGTCATCGCAACTGGCATCTACGGCAACGACAGCACCGCGACATTCACAGTCGAAGGACAAGGCGCTGACCAATGGGTATCTTTCTACCACCAAAGTAAGCCCCCTCCCTCCCTTCTCTCCTTTACACATAGTAACAATCATCTAGATATTGATGACATGGGCTTTGGCGACCAGCCGATGGGTCAACCCGATCGCATTAACGGAACGTGGGCAGTCCGACGAATCAGCAGTGTTGTCGTCAACGGCGATAAGGAAAAGGTGCATACTCTGTGGCAGAAGGATACTCACAAGGGGATCATTCTCTCAGCTCCTTTGTTGCTGCCGCTTAAGAAGGGGAAGAACACTATTACTGTTGGGGGGTTGGATAATGGGAAGGACGTTAAGGGTGCGGATTTGGATAGGATTGTGGTGTATCCTCCTGAGAAGAAGAAGAAGGGAAAGAGGAGCTTCTTTGGCATCTTTTAGATATTGAGTTTAGGGTTGGATGGAATAAAGAGTGTCAGTTGAGCCTGACACTTGAACCAATTGGTGAAAAGATTCCGTCAACTAAAATGGCACCGCGCTTGCTGGGTTTCACTGTGAATGCGCATTATCACCCGACAGTCAGTCAGCCCCAAGAGATTCAGTACCCGACCGGAAATAATAATTCTATTTGAAGATGGACCATGTTCGTCTGGAAGAGTCACACTGACAAGGCCGAAAGACACTTGTGCTGTATAGTGCGCTCTCTCTCGTCCTTGGATTAAGCAGTAACCTGCAAGTTGCCAAACAATGCACTAATGCAAAGTGCTTTGTTCAAGTTCAAATCAAGCTTCATATGAACTATTGCCTCTTCCCTGTGTGTCGTATACTTTGTTCAGAACCTTTCACAAAGGCCATTCACTATCTTCACCCTCACAAACAAAGCTCATTGTTCTTCACCATGAACAACCACAATGGATCACCGCCACACAGAACAGCGTCACGGCACTCATCACGCCCTTATAAAACCCTCAAGTCTAGTTCCTTCATAACCAGTTGATTTCTACCAACTTCACCAACTTCTACGTCAAAAACAGTCCACTCGGTAAGCAGGTCACCATCAAAAGATCACCATCAACATGCCATTCTTTCCTTGGCCAACCGCCCTTCCTTCAAAGGAACACATTCCCTCTCGCATCCTTCCGTCTCTTCTACTCATCGTTCCACTGCTCACAAGTCTAACCTGCGTCTGGCTCTTCGTCAATGATATCTGGACTCAAGTTTTCTGTACGATCTTCACTCTGCGGTATCACCGGTTATTTGGCCATGTTATTGGTTCATGGATGTATCGACCTGCAGAGGTGAAGCAGGATCCTGCGTTTTCGAGGAATGATGTTACTGTTATTCTTCCAACTATTGATCCTCACGGTCCGGACTTTCGGGAGTGTGTGGAGAGTATTCTTGCGAATAATCCGGCTTGTATGCTGGTTGTTACGGTTGGTGCTGTTCTTAGAGAGGAATGTATGACTGTTCTCAGAAAACTAAGTATTGATGCACCTCATATTGAGATCTCTGTTTCAGCGCTCCCTGAACCGAGTAAGAGGCGCCAAATCACTCATGCTATGCCAAGTGTTACTACACCTATTACCATCTTCGCAGACGACCATGTCTTCTGGCCAAGGAACTTTATCCCCTCTGTTCTAGCACCGTTTGAAGATCAGAGCGTCGGTATGGTAGCCACCAAGAAACGAGTTCGTCGAACAACACCTGGAGTCTGGACATGGCTTTCCATCGTCAACTTCATAGCGTGCAATTACCTCCAGCGTCATAACTGGGAACTCCGTACATCCAACGCCGTCGACGGTGGAGTATTCGTCATCTCAGGCCGCACAGCAGTATACCGCACAGAATTCCTCAACGACACTGACCTTCTCCAGCGCTTCTGCAATGAAAAGTTCTGCGTTGGGCTCTTTGGTGGTGCAGGACTAGGTCCAGATGATGATAACTTTTTGACGAGAGAGGGTATGAAGAAGAAGTGGCTCGTCAAGTTTCAGGATACAGAGGATGCGACTATTGAGACGACGCTTGGTGAGTGGCCCAAGTTTAAAGACCAGCTGCTTCGCTGGGCACGCACGACATTTCGAAGTAATCCAGTCATGCTTCGTGATCCGGATTTCATCTCTCGGTATACATGGAGTTGCTTCATGGTGTATTGGGCAGGTCTTGTCAACTTTGCTATACTCTGGGACGCAGCGCTCATCACGACGTTTGCCCTCGCTGAAAGGTTCGATGCCGGTGGATTAGTGATCTTCTTGGCCTTTATGTTCTGGACAAAGGTTATCAAGATTATTCCGCACTTTCTCCAGTATCCTTCAGATTTCCCGCTTGTTATTTGTCAGGTTGTGTTTGGCTATGTGCACAGCTTCATTAAGCTTTGGGCGCTGGTCACGTTCTGGGATTGTGGTTGGTCTGGGAGGAACTTGAACGAAGTTAACTCTGAGCATGCTGGACTTGATACGTCGTTTTATGAAGTCTAGTAGTGATGGCCTTGCGAGAGTGGCTGGGATGAGCTTGGAGTCGACTTGTTAGAAGATAGAATACAGTGTATGAAATCGATGCTGAATTGAGCTACGCTGCTAAAGAATCTGGAAATCATCTGTCACCTAGCCTTGGTGAGCCTGCTGACAATTAGATAAGTGATAGCTCGGAAACGATACAATTATTCAAGTGACTCTCGGTCCGAAGTCTTAGCCCTTCCAGATCACGGGCCAGCTCGTTGTGCATTTCGTAGCATTTTGAAGCCAGTGCTCCATACCCCTGCTACGTATTTGTGTGTGATATTGAATTAGTCGATAAGCTTAAAGTTTTTATTCGGATGTTGCGTTGAAATCTGATACGCGGCCTGACGTACGTATCGAGCATTTAGCATGCTCACACCCAATGTGCTCTTCCCTGCATCCGCCTCACCCGGGACGTTCAAAGATAAAGTCTTCTCCTCGCAGGATCTTGGTTGGTCCCGATACAGTCGAGAAAGTGTAGTTGTCAGAGATGGGCTTTAGATCAATACGTGACTGAACACATCGTCACCTTGGAACTCAAGCTGAAGGTGATCATAGAGGGAACTCCTTTGTTGGAATAATTCAATGGAAGATCTCAGCCAGCCTCCTTTGTTGTGTGGAAGGTGATAGGCCATGGGCAGGTAGGTTTTCGTCAAAGGCAGGTTGACCAATTGCACGAGACTCACAGTCATAACATGTTGGGCAAAGTGAAGACAGACAGCTGGAGAAAATACAAATCCGAATTTGGCGAGCCACATAAGTATGCCCTCCCTGTCGTTTACTGATTGATACTAGGTTCTCCCTGCCGGAATAAACTCTCAGCCACAGGTCTCAACTGCAAATAACACATCTAGATAGTTGAAGCTAATGACCTCTCAGCGAGACATATCAAGCCAATACACTAAAAATCCCATTTAACTCTAGCTTTTAGAAGGTAATATATATCTAGCCTTAACAAAGATAAGTCTCCTAATTCAAAGCAGAATAATATGCTTCTATGATAATTCAATCAGTAACCTTATTAGTAGCTGCTGGGGTATAAGAAGCCGTCCTGATCCCTTAACCTGATCCGAAAAATATTTCCCTTCCAAAACCACCCTACCTCCTCATTCCCATCGCCTTATCAAACTCCCGAGCTCCAACATTTATACCCACCCTCCTCTATCAATCTCATAACCTCCACATACACCAGCCCCCTATTACATTCACCATCCATCATGTGTGGCGGCCGCAAGTCAACATCCACAATCCAGAGCAAACCCTTCGATGGGCCATTTCGATCTCGACCGAGTCCGAGCCTCGGGACTCGGGCTATGGGGCATGGTGCTAGCTCACGCGTCTCACAACCCGCGGCTCGTGGGATCTCTACACCCATGAGCAGTGCACCTAGGTCCTCTGCTTTCAAAAGAAGTCGATGGTAGCTCTGAAGCCTCTGATTGATCCTCTGCCTTCGAGCTGGCACTACCAATTTTTGCTGTTCTTGTCTTCACACGATCGGCCATACAACTCAAAGAAACAACCTCGTCCTTTCTGATTTTTCGAGTTCGGATATGATTACAAGATCATCCGCTCCGACAGTGAAAAGTGGATATGCTCCCCATTTCACTCATCTGCGACGCTTACTGAAGGGAGGAATGGGAGGATTAAGAGGCACTTGTCAGAGAGAGTTGCTATTCAAGTATCATGAAATGGCCTGGGATGGAAAACACTCCCCAGTCTTGAATATGGAGGACCTAGAGCAGAATTCCACAAACTCAACTCTTAATGAAATACTTTCCACAAACACGAGGCAAAAAATCCTGAAATTGTGCAGAGTTCATTTGGCAAACGCAGTTGACCTCAGAACTGTGGCCCAGAATGGTGAACTTGATAAATAAAACATGTATGAGACCTAAGATCCGAAAGCATCTTTGCAGCTTAGACTTGGTTTACTATCGAGACATGTGCTTTGACAGTGATAAGGTTAATGCTCTAAAAGAACTTACGCAAACTCATATGTAGACAGTCTGTCGTTGGTGCCTAGGCACATCTTCGCTTTAGAGTTCAATAACTCGGGAGCTTATGGGTACAGATGGTGTTTATCATTGGACTATAACGGAATTCTAAAGCTATTTATGATATTCAAGATGGCGATTAGCCAATGGTATTGGATTTTATCAGAACAAGATTTTCACTTTGTAAATGCGCAGGTTCTAGCATCACAGGGATCAAGCGGATAGCTATATGAAAGGTGATACGGTGTTCAAGAGCCTGTGGTTTCTGCTTCTATACATCAACCTTGCAACCATTACCTCTTCCTCAAGACAATAAGCCAACCTTTCAAACCACCGAGTCTTGAGCATCAATCTCAGTTCAACCAGCGTCTTTTCGCAAAGATTCAATAAGAAACCAATCAACCCCCTCTTAGACTTTCACTAGGTTCTCTATACCAGAATAAACTCTTAGCCACAAGTCTTAACCGCAAATAACACTTCTGACCTTCTATTTAGATATTAATACTATAATA